>QEPC01009638.1:3144197-3163426 GCA_003113815.1 Sphenodon punctatus | reverse complement strand
CCATCCCCCCACCCTGACCTGAAACCCCTCCCCCCAAGCCCTGGGCAAACCTCCGCCCCCCGCTCCATGCCTCCAGCTGTGAAGCCATTACCAAGCACAGCTCCAGCCGGGCGCCCTTATCGGCCCGCTCTATCCCCTAATTACCAGAGCCCTGATAAAGCAGCAGTGCTTAGCTCTGACAGCCCCGACTGCCAGGGGCTTGCTGCAAACAGGACACGGGCTTCCCGCAGGTGGACTAGCGCTTGCAACAGCTGCACAGCGAAAGGGTTACATCACAACACATCATAAAGCAGGAAAGAAATTATTATATTGCTAATTATTATATCAGCTATTAATATCACAGTGATCTAATATACATGACACAATAATGTAATATATTTCTTCTTGGTATATTAATTCATTACTATTAGTAGTGATCACACACACACACACACGCCCCCCACACACACACGCCCCCCCCCCATCCACACAGACAACCCCACATCCCCCCCCCCCACACACACACACACACACACACCCTCTCCCAGACAGCCCCCACCCCCCTCCACACACACACCGACATCTCCCCCCCCATACATACACACACTCATCCCCCAACAGACGCCCACACAGACCACACACAGACACCAACAAACAACCCCACCTGAAGCCCCCCTAGCTCCCGCCATCTTCTACAACATCCCAAATCCCCACTTCCCACAAAACCAAGAAATTAACCAAAACAAAAAAAACAGTTACAAAAACCCAAAACTTAAATGCCTAAGAGTTTTCTTAAAATACAAACAAAAAAACAATTCAGTACAATTTCAGTTCAAGAAACCTTCCACTCCATACATTGCAACAAAACTTAAACGCCAAAAAACATAGAAATTATTTCAGAATTTGAGCAATATTTAATATTTTATCCTCATCAACATACATGTAATATATGTACAAATTCCTTACCATACATACCTTAATTCATTTTTATCAATAACTAAAGTTGCACATTTTACAATTATGAAACTGTAATTTATTATCCTAATTCAACAAGGAACAATTTTGTCAGAGTACATTAAGTCTGTTGTTTACATGTATACAAATTGTGTACAGTTCATACAATGAAGTAAAGAATGTGAGTGGAGACATTATACAATTCGTTGTACACAATGAAGTTCTGTAGAAACAGACTTAATGTACTCTGACAAAATTGTTCCTTGTCGAACTATGATAATAAATTAGTCTCATAATTGTAAAATGTGCAAGTTTAGTGATTGATAAAAATGAATTAGAGTATGTATGGTAAGGAATTTGCTACATATATTACATGTATGTTGATGATTAAATATTGCTCAAATTCTGAAATTTCTGTTTTTTGGCGTTTATGTTTTGTTGCAATGTATGGAGTTGAAGGTTTTTTGAATTGTAATTGTACTGAATTGTTTTTCTGTTCGTATTTTAAGAAAACTCTTGGGTATTTGTTTTCTTTAAAACTGTTTTTGTTTTGGTTAATCTTTTTACAAATGAACAAGGGCAGCCCTTGATAATGCAGATTTCCCATTGGTTTTAGGGGTGTAGCCCATCTGTAGAATCTGTCCCTAGGTTAAAAGTACCTCAAACTGAGTGGCAAGTTTCAAGTTTGTTGTTAGTTACATATACACGGTACATGTGCTTGACCATCTATCCCTGACTTCCATGTGTAGAGCTAGGCCACAGCGATGCAGTGTCCTGGCTTCAAACATGCACCTTTCCCCCACCAGAATCCGGAGCAAGATGAGAGCTATTTAGCAGACAGTTTCTGTGTGGAGGAGGAGGAGGAATGTCACTCCAGAACTGAATCCAGTGAAGAAGAGGAAGTGTGTGTCAATTTTGATCTGCTGGCAGATGAGAGTTTTACTGGTGGAAGAAAACAGTACTTGACTCGCCGCAGAGTCCGACTGAAGGTGGCCAATGGTGGTGGGCAACACCAGGACGCTCCACTGCCAAAGAAGAAGGCAACCCGGATTATAGTACTTGATGATTCTAGTGAGGAGGAAACCAAGGACAGCGATGAGACACCCAGAAAAACAGTCCCCGTCTGGACAGAGCAGAAAGACGTTTGCCCTCCCAAATTATTGCGTTCAGACTGCCCTGCACAGCATCGAACGTCTGCTCTACAGAACCGGACTTCTCAGCCCTGGCACAGCAGGTGCCAAACCTCACTTGATCTAAAGGCTTCTGTATCTGAGAAGCTGGACTTCCAGGCAGAAAGCAGGGACCGAGGCAACCCTGCTCCACTAACCGGTGCTGATCCACTGAGAGCGGATGGGAATGTTCGGGCTAAGCTCAAGGTGGGTGTTGTGTGTGTGTGTGTGTGTGTCTGTGAGAGAGCGTGCACTTTCCTCACTTCCACCTGTGTATTTCTAGAGAGCTAGTCTCTGGATACTGGTGTAAACAGCCTTTGCCTGTGCCACTGGTGGTTTAAGCAGTTGAAGAATGAAAGGTGTACAATGGAGCTTTCCTGTGTGTAATCCTGCCTTGAATAAGAGATTGAGGATGGGAGGTGGGGATTTGGGAGAGTAATCCCCCGTCTGCGCCAGGGAGACAGGCTGCAAAGAGTGTAGTCATGTTCTGCTTAGCAGAATAGTGCGCGTAATAAATAGTACAGGCATCCAGCCCCAGGTTTATTGAAGAACAAGCTTCTAACTTTTATACCGTTCAAGCCAAGTATTCTCAGTCGCTCTGTGTTTACCCGACTCCAGGGTGTAAACAGACACAGTGTTCAGATTAGAGGATGAATGCATGCCATGCACATTCATTCCAAATGATAGATTGCCCTACCCTGTAGGGGGGAGGTTGGGGAGCTAAGGACAGTTTAGGGAGGGTCATCGTTAATGGTTAGGGGAAGCCTCGTTAGCACCTGGCTGGTCTTGCTGCTTGGTTCAAATCCCGAGTCCCTAAAGCTAGACTGATAGATCGAGCCCCTGTGGATTCCTCTGGCACTTCTGGTCTTTAACTACCAAATATGGATTTGTATTTAGAGCCATGTTGGTCTCCAACTGGAAAATGCTTGCTTAGAAACTTAAATTTTGGCAATACAGAATAAGCTGCAAGTCTGATAATGAAATTTGTCATTAGTGTTCTTTCTAAATGACCTTGAAAGGGTGAATGAAGGAAATAACTTTGGTTCCTCCAGAGTCTTCCTGTTTGAAACTGCATGCTCAGAGGGACATGACTTACTGTGTATTGATGCTACAAATGTGGGACAGCATGTGCTTTTTAATGCCTGCAGCAGGAAGGTTCTTCAAAGCATTTCAGCGTGGACCCTTCAGTTACATGCTGCTCCACTTCCAAAGGAACGGCTGCTCCTGCGCAAGGGTCCCTTGGCCAGCTGAATCCTCTCTGTATCCTGGTCGACAGTCGTGAGATCTCCTCTGGATCGGAAATAATTTCCTCCCTGAAGGCCGTTCATGGAATGAAGGTTCAGGTTTGTTCTCTCGGGGGCTGCGATTATGTTGTGAGCAACCGTTTAGCTGTGGAAAGGAGACTTCAGTCAGAAATGCTCAACAGCGTGAACCGCAGCAAAATGGTTCGGCGGATTCAGCATCTGCAGGCCACGTTCGAGAGGATCTGCGTGATTGTGGAAAAGGACCGGGTCAAAGCAGGTGGGTGTTTGCGCAGCTGCCAGGAGTGGCACCAGCCTGTGAGCAGGGCTGGAATAAGGCCCTGTCTGTTAGAACCCGTCCGGTCTTACCGCGAGGGCCAGTCTCCTGGTTACAGTATTGTAATCACATGATGTCAAGAAATCCTGAATACACTCGCAGAGCCTGACATTTGTGCTTGCCAGGTACCATTCAAGGGGCTGGTTTTGACCCTTTAAAGCCCTAAAAGGCCTGGGACCTGGGTCTCTGAAAGACCGCCTCTCCTACCATGCCCAGTCACAGCCCCTGCGGTCGGCCGGGGCGAACTGTCAGTTCCCCGTTACTGTTGTTCCTTCGGTGGGGGCGCACAGGAGGGCGTTGGAGCTTGCTGCCTCGATGTTGTGGAACTTCCTCCCCGTGGAGTCCCGCGGGGCCTGAGCATCTTTCAGAGGCGGCGTGAACCCTTTCCTTTTTGTTAAAGCACTTGGGGGGAGGGGCTGTATTTTAAATGTGTTTATATTGCATTTTATGTCTTTTGTAAACCACCCTGAGCCATCGGGGAAGGACAGGCTATGAATGTAAACAAATAAAAATATCTTTAGCTGGATGGGTATATGCTACACACTTCGGGGTTCAGAATTCTACTTACCCAGATCAAGAAGAAACCCATACCAGTAGATATGGGGAAAACAAGTTGATTCCACTTATCTAGAAATTCAGGTTATCCAGTTTCTCCTTAAGTGGACTCCACTGTATTTGTAAAATTGAATCTGGTTACCTATCTTTATTTTATTTATTTATTTATTCCTAACAATGCTGAGGCAGTCGTAAGCAGTACGGAAGGTCTTTTATATAAAGAAAACTCCAGTTTCATTCCAACCCAGAAAATGTGGTGTATATATTGGTATATATTTTGAAACGAAGTAATCTTAAAAAGCCACACACCCATAGAAACTGCCATTTTGCTGCAAATAAAGAGGAAGTGAAATGGCTTATTTAGAGAAGTGACCTGCCTTGGAATTCGTGGGGAAAGAGGCACTTTCTAAGGACTGCTTTTAGGGAGGAAGGCTGCTAAAAATAAAGCCCTCTTTTTTTCTCTCCTGAAAATGTAGCAGTACTTTTAAAAAAAACAACACCACACCCCCAATAATGCAGTCTTGCATCCCTTGACGGAGTCCATATTTTATCAGTGTTGCCCACAATCTCTTAGTGTTTCACACAGGAGACTCGAGAGCCAGGTTGAACTTGGTCACTAATCAATTCAAGTGTTTTCTGGATGTTTCAGGAGAGCAAAAAGGAGGGGTTTCAGTGCTTGGAATTTGGAATTTTGTACATAACAAAGTCTGAAAACCCCCCAGTAAGTTAGGACTTTCAGCTGCCAGAACTTTCAGGCTTTAAACAAACATCTCTGATTAAAAAGCAAAATCTCTTTGAAAGTTATATGGAACTTTTCCATCTTAAACATCCAGGAGAGAGCTCGAGAGGCTTTCAAAGAAGCAAGTGCTACGACGGCATGCTGTCAGCCTTACTCCAAGCTGGAATCCGAATCCTTTTCAGCGCGGGCCGAGAGGAAACAGCGGCTTTGCTGAAAGAGCTGGCGTTGGTGGAGCACAGAAAGAATGCTGCCATCCGTATGCCAACAGAAGTGAGAGACTCCCAGAAAGCAGCTCTCCGTTTCTACCTCAGCATCCCCAACACCAGCTACCTAACGGCACTCGGCATGTGCCACCGCTTTCCCTCGGTGCGGGAGATGGCTAACAGGTGACTGCACAGTCAATCCCGTCGCCTGGTTCAGGTGCCTTCTCCGCACTTTCAGTCACTGTGAATCCCCCTCGTAATTGGCATAAATTTGCAGATGGGCTAAATTCCATATTAGACTGAAAAGCAAGGGCGGCTTTCTTTCCCCTCCTTTTTCTTTTTAATTGAAGTTTGCTACCAGACACACAACATCCCCATAACACTCATTTGCGTGACTAGGGCAGAAGCTGACGCGCCCCCCCTCCCCCCCACGAAGGCTGTCCCACCTTCCTTCTGGCTGACCGGAGGTGTAATCGAAGGCTGTAGAGGGGGAAGAGCATGTGGGATTGTGGTGGGAGACGCAAGCCCAGGCCCAGCTTGGCTTGTGGACTAGCAAACACTTGACCACAGGCTGGTGTCACTCAGTAGAGGGGTGGTTGGAGACTTCTGTGTGAGCTCCTTTCTCGCTGGGGATTCCGTGCTTCCTTTGCCCCCCACCCAGCAGAGTCTTCCTCCCGCCAGCAGCTCAGCCTGGCAGCTCTTCCCAAGAGACAGGAAAATTCTGCTGCAGCACCCAACCCTGCATGGGCCCCTCTTCCAGACTCCCTTACGTTGCTTGCTTCCAGCTGTGAATCATTGGGTTCCTCTTGGGGCAGAGCCAAAGGAACAACCTTGAAACCCTCTCCTTTGTTTTTGTGTTTCCCGCCTTACAGCTCCCCCAGCAGTATTGCCGCCCAGGCCCAGGTGAGCCAGCAGAAGGCAGAGGACATCTACCGCTACCTCCACCACTGCTTCGACCCCCAGATGCTGCCAGAAAGGCCTGCCCAGGCTCATGGAAGATGAATCCATAGCAGCAGGGAGAAGATCTGACCCTGCTGAACCAGGGGAGGGTGATAGTCTGTGAAACAAATGCACTTTATTGCTACACTAGTCACTGTACAATATGTAAATAAACCCTCTCACACAACATGTCTGTGCACTTGAGATGTCGGGATGGCAGTAACAGAATTACTGAGCATATTGCCAAACATGGCATAATGGGGAAATGTCAACATTGATTTAGGAAAGGAAAGTCATGCCTCACTAATCTATTGGATTTTTTGAGGGTATAAATAAATGAATACGGGTGAGCCAGTCGGTATAGTGCACCTGGACTTTCAGAAGGCGTTTGATAAGGTCCCTCATGAGAGACTCTTGAGGAAATTAGAGTCATGGGATAAGAGACAGTGTCCTATTGTGGATCTGCAACTGGTGAAAAGATAGGAAGCAAAAAGTAAGACTAAGTGGTCCGTTAGAGGAGAGAAGTAACTAGTGGAGAGCCTCAGGGATCTGTACTGGGACCAGTGTGGCTTAATATAGTCTTTAATGGTCTGGAGAAGGGAGTAAAGAGTCAGGTGATCAAATTTGCAGATGGCACCAAGCTATTCAAGGTAGCTAAAGCACGAACCGGCTGTGAAGAACTGCAGGAGGATCTTTCAAGACTGGGTGCCTGGGCATCTAAAAAGCAAACGAGATTTAATGTGGACAATTGCAAACTGATGCACGTAAGGAAAAATAACTCAAACTCTGTGTTCACAATGCTGGGCACTAAATGAGGAGTTAGGAGCTTGGCGTCATTGTGGACAATGCAGTGTCCAGTGCAGCTCAGTGTGGGCAGCCATTAACAAAGCAAACAGAATGTTAAGAATCCTTTAGAAAGGGATAGAGAATAACGCTGAGACTATCGTAATGCCTCTCTATAGATCTATGGGGCGACCGCACCTGGGGTATTGTGTGCAGTTCTGGTCGCCCCATCTCAAAACAGATATCGTAGAACTAGAAAAATGATCCAGGGTCTGGAACGGCTCCCCTGTGAAGAGAGGGTGGATAGGCGGGGGCTCTTCAGTTTGGAGACGACCGAGGGGGTGGGGGGGGAATAGGATAGGAGTTTATAAAATCACGAGTGGTGCGGAACACGGCACTAGGGAGCGGTTTATTTACCCTCTAACAGCACTAGAACAAGGGGACACGCCATGAAATGAACTGGCAGCAGGCTTAAGACAAATGAGAGACTATTTTTTCACTCAGCGCACAATGAACTTGTGGAATTTGCTGCCGGTTGTGTAGCTAGTTTTTAAAAAGATTGGATACCGTGGGCTACCATGAGGTAGGAAGAGCGGGATACAAATATGATAAATAAGTTCTTGGAGGAGAGGTCCATTAATGTCTATTAGCAAAGTAGGTCTTGGGAACGTAACCTCTTTTTGTTGGGGGCTGGAAGAACGGAATGGATTGTCCATTGTGACCTGTTGGGTGCCTCCCCCAAGAGAGAAAGCTTGGCCGCTGTCGGAGACAGGATACTGGGCTCACCCAGTACAGCATTACTTACGTTCTTATGTCGGGAGCTGGGTGGGGTATGGGGATGTTAGATGTGGGCTTCCCTTGGGGGATGGCAAATAGAGCCCCTGTATTATCTGGGAGAGGCCAGCCGGCGTTCTCTGCTGCTGCATCCCGGCCTTCAAACACCCCAGAACGGGAGGTTTGTTTTGTCTGGTACACAGATGTGGAAGGAAAATCTCAGTGGGTCAAGTAGGGGCAGGAATCTAGTTGTTTTGGGTCAGTTAGATGGTAAAGCAGAGCGTTCTCTAAAGAGCAGGACAGGAACAAAGGACATTTCATTTTCTTAAGCTATTTTGTATATTAGATTTTGGCAACAAATATATGAATCTAAATTCGTGACTTGGTTTATTGACTGACTGGTTCCATAGGTATTTTGTGTTTGGAGTTCAGCCCTTGGCTGAGTTTTCTGGGACTATTTAACATTTAGCTCCATTGCATTTGGTGCTGCCAAAGCAAATGAGCACCCAAACAAAGCTCAGACATCGGAAATGAAGCTGTAAGTGAATACGGCTTTGTTAAAATGGAAACGCCAACTCCAGAATGGCAAATAGTCATGCCAGCCCTAGTAGAGATGCCCGAGTATCGAGTCCCCCCGATCTTGTTTTAGACTAGTAGGGTTGGGAGAGGCTTCGCGAGGCTCCTTGACCCCAAGACAGGGTACGTCGGGCAGATGCTTGTCCAGCTGACTCTTGAAGCCTCCAGGAATGGAGAGCCCATCATCTCCCCAGGCAACAGACTCCATCGCCCAGCTGTTCTTACTACGGTTAGTAACTATCCAGAATCTATGGGTATTTTCAGACGTGCCACCCAGGGCCGTGGCTACACTTACCCCAGCATGGCCACGGGCAGGGTGTAACATCTGCTCCAGCCCCGCCAGTTGTTTAGCACAGGCTGGGGCAGGGCTAACGGGATCTGTGCTGGGCTCCCAGCCAGCGAGCTTTCCGTGTTAAACCCTGCCACGCTCCGGGGCAATCCTGGACCGTGGTAGATCGGGTCATCACGTCTGACGTCCGCCGCAGCAGAGATCGGATCTGTTTATCAACAGCTTTAAAAAAAACAACCACCAAGAAACCGTTAACGAATGGACTAAGAAGATAAAGTAAATAAATTAAATTCCTGAGGGAAGGAGAACCTCTTTCGGTTTAAGCAGTGCTTGGACTGCGCTTCTAACATACCCATCTCACATGCGCACAACTGTTGCTTGCTTTGCTTAGGGCCGTAGCATAACGTATCCTTGTGTACAGTTTGTAAGTCCTTTGAAACTAGGACACGCAAGGGCAGAGCTCGCCGACTGGCAGAGCATTTGACTGAAAGGGCTATGCAAGCCGAGCCCCTCTCACAAAAGTCAACAGCAGCTCCCTCGGAGGAGCCACAAATGGCCCCATAACCAGCACCCACTCCGGGTCTGCTCCAACCCCAGCACCAGCCCATGGGCAAATAAGATCGGCTCCGCCAGCTCAACACTCTACGCTAATGTTGTTGACTAGCGCCTCTGCTGGCAGGCAGTGCCTGAGGCAAAAAAGGCTAAGCAGCGGAAGAAAAGGACACACCGCTCCCCAGCTAAAGAGCCTGATAATAAGAGAAGAAGCATAAGGCTTCTGCAAAGGCAGAGTCTCCACACCGAGCCTCTCTGACACCGAGCAGGTGTGGCTTTGCTTTTCAGACTGACCTGCCATTTGGGGATGATCTCAGTACTATGCCTGGGGCACTGAGTCTCCTGTCTCCGCAAAAGAGACTGGAAGAACCAATCACAGAAGAATGAGCTTACTGTTTAAGCCTTTACAAGATTTTTAATGCCCTTTCCTACAAGAAACTGTGACGGCAGCAGTGACTAGTTTACAGCCCATTACCCAGGCACCACTTCCACCTACAACTACTATCGCGGCGCGGTGCCAGCACAGATAGGGCAGTCCTTTCTCCTGCACCCTCAGGTTCTCAGCCCCAAGCTGTAGCTTTGGTACCATATCCGGTACTGTTGATGGGGGATGATGTTGACCAACAAGGTGATCTTTACAAGAAGCGAGTGCAGATCTACACACTGATCTGGAAGCCTTGTTATCATCGGGCTGAATGTCAAATGATGAAGACGACACCTACCAGGAAAGGAATCGAGCTGCTTCCCCACAACCTCAAGATGAAATTACGGATATGGATCTGAGTAAATCTTCTGTGTCAGCCCCAGTTAACTTCAAAGCTTTTCAGGAGGTGATAGCCAGAATGGCTACAGCAGAAGAAATCCCTTTAGGTTCAACGGATAGAAAAGAACCTTACAGACTTTTTGACATCTGGACCATTGGGGCCAGGGAAAGGGTGGCAATACCATTGGCTGATGTGCCGTTAGACAGCCTATGGAAGGACCCAGTAACAACGCAGCCTGTAGTTCCAAAGTCATTGAGAATGTATTCAGTACCAAATGAGAATCGTATCTTCCTGACACCCTAAGCCAAATTCCCTGATTGTGTCTGCCTCCTTAGAACGGTCCTGAACAGGGAGAATATCAGCCCAACTCTCAGATAAGGAGGGTAAGAGATTGGATGCAACGGGAAAAAACCTTTACTTCTCTGTGACCATGGGGATCCGTGCAGGAAACTACCGTGCAGTAGTGGCCAGTTACACATGATGGGATACTGTGTATAGTGTATTATGAGAACCCCCTGAGGAGACTAGAGCCCACCTTATGCCAACAATCCAAGATGGGAGAGAGCTATCGAAGCATTTCTCTTAGGTCAGTTTTGACATCTCTTCACCCTCCTGGTTGTTCTGTGGTTTCTGTAATTGTATTGAGAAGGCATTCCTGACTTAGAACATCTGGCTTGTCACAAGAGGCTCAAAATGTTATATCAAACCTCCCCTTTGATAAGCAGGCATTATTTAATAAAAACACCAACCAAGAATTAAAGCAACTAAAGACTGATAGAACAGCAGCTAAATCTATGGGACTTTGTGCCAACACATTCTGCCAATCAGAAACCTAACCAACCACAGAAACAGGTTAGGCATACGTACTCAGCACTGATGTCTCATTACAACCCTCCCAGAAGTACGATGCCTTATGTGCCTCAGGGGCAGAATAACTACCAAAGAGGACAAAAACAGCAAAAAATAGAGGTTACTTACCAGTAACTCTGTTCTTCGAGAGAGCTCCATGAATTCTCATTAATGCGATTCACTTCCTGCTCCGCAGGCACTGGAAAACCTCTTGTCAGCAGTTTCCAGGCAGAATAGTCCTGGAAAAAACTAAGAAAGGTGAGGGCTCTGCCCCTCCCTCCTGCTGGAGAAAGCATGGGCTCCACATAGCGTGAGAGCGGGAGGTTATAAAAGGGGGCGGAGCCCTCGCCGCCTCAGTTCCTTCCAACCCCGTCCCAGGAAGACTGGAATTGTCTCCGAGACAGAGGGGAAGGTCGGGCGGGTCGTGAGAATTCGCGGAGCTCTCTCGAAGAACAGAATTACTGGTAAATAACCTCTATTTCTTCTTTGAGGATCTCCGCGATTCTCACTAATGGGAGAGTAAGTAACAGAGAAGACATACCTTGGAGGAGGGTGTCGAGGCTGTCAATTGAGTACGGAGTGTAGTACAGCTCTTCCAAAGCCGGAATCTGGTGGCTGCCAGATCCAGCGAGTAGTGCTTCGTGAAGGAGTGCACTGAGGCCCAGGTGGCAGCTCTACATATGTCCTGAATGGGGACTCCATGAAGGTTGGCAATCGAAGAAGCGACTGCCCTGGTCGAGTGAGCTCGAAGGTGATCTGGGGGAGTTTTGCCCGCTTGTTCATAGCATCTACGAATGCAGAGTAGGATCCACTTAGAGAGTCTCTGAGATGTTACGCGGACTCCAATGTGTTGGCCACCATAGGATACGAAAAGAGCATCTGAGGCTCTGAAAGGGTGGGTGTGGGAAAGATAAAACGATAGTGCCCGCCTGACGTCTAGGGAATGAAGTACACGGTCCGAACTAGAAGCGTGAGGTTTGGGGGGAAAACACCAATAGGGAGATGGTCTGCTTTAAGTGGAAGGGTGAGACGACCTTTGGGACAAAGGAGGGATCCGTTCTGAGAGCTACCCTATCTAGGTGGAAAATGATGTAAGGAGGAGAGGCCCGGACGGCGGATAATTCAGAAACTCTCCTAGCAGATGTGATGGCCAGGAGAAAGGAAGTCTTAATCGAGAGGTTCTCCAGCGAGCATGATGCCATGGGCTCAAAGGGAGGTCTCATTAACCTGGTTAGGACCAGGTTGAGATCCCACGGTTGGGTGGGGTGGGAGACAAGCGGAAAAGAATTAACTAGGCCTCTCCAAAAAGATTTCATGAGAGGGTGAGAGAACAGAGTCAACGCCTGTTGGATGGACTCGGGAGGAAAGTGCGGTGAGGTGCACCTTGAGGGAAGGAATGGAAAGGCCCAAAGTGTGCAGATGTAAAAGGGTACAGGAAGACATGGTTCATATTCAAGGCCTGTAGTTGGTAATGTTGGGCAGTACACCATGCCTGAAATCGTTTCCATTTTGCAGCGTAGCAGGCGCGTGTAGAGGGACGTCTTGCATTGAGTAAGAGTGCAGTCCCCTCAGGGGAAGCGTCCTGAATTAGAGCCTGATCAACCAGGCGGAGAGATGGAGCGACTGTAGGTCGTGGTGCAATATTGATCCCTCGTCCTTGGATAGGAGATCTGGAGTGCTGGGGAGAGGGACTACGTTGCTGGAGATGGCCCGGAGAGTCTGATACCACGGTTGGTGGGGCCATGCCGGGCCAACAGAATTATGTGTGCCAGATCCGACCGAATTTTGTGCAGAACTCTGTAGATCAGCGCGGCGGGCGGAAACTCATATAGCAAGGGCCCATTCCAGGAAATGGCGAAGGCGTCCGATATCGAGCCCGGAGCGAGGCCTGCTCTGCTGCAAAACTTTGGAAGCTTTGCATTCGCTCCAGAGGCGAACAGGTCGATGGAGGGGGTACCCCATACCTGGAAGATATCTGATAGGACATTGTCGTTGATGGCCCACTCGTGCTGGTCGGACACTTTGCGGCTGAGGTGGTCTGCTAGAGTGTTGTCCTCTCCTGCCAGGTGTACTGCTTGGAGATGAATGTGATGTTGAATAGATCAGTCCCAAATGGCCTGAGCCTCTAGGGAGAGGCAAGTGGATCTGGGCCCCCCCTTGCTTGTTTATGTACCACATCGCTGTGGTATTGTCAGTTAGAATGAGAACGTTGCGTTCCTTGATGTGGTGGAGGAGAGCAACGAGTGCCCATTGGATGGCTCGAAGTTCTAGGAGATTGATATGCATCCGTGTCTCTTCCTGCGACCATCGGCCATGTACTTGAAGGTTGTCGGTGTGAGCGCCCCATCCCGTGAGTGATACATCTGTCGTGATGGTCACCTCTGTGGAAGGTGGGTCGAAGGGCATACCTGCAAGCACCTTCTGAGGATCTGTCCACCAGGCGAGGGAGAGGCAGACCTCCCGAGGAATGGTTATGTGCATCGAGAGGGGGTGACTGGCGGGGTCGTAGGTGCGAGCAAGCCACTGCTGAAGGTGCAGAAAACGCAGGCGGGCGTATGGGGTGACCGACGTGGCAGCCATCAGTCCCTGGAGGCGAGAAAGACGTGAACTGGTCGTCTTGGCTTTGTGTGGAGCGATAAAATAAGGGAAAGCAGATCGCTGAATCTGTTGTTTGGTAGAAACGCCCTTGTCCGAGTTGTGTCTAGAATAGCTCCTATGAACTGTAGCCGTTGCGTAGGGAGAAGATGAGACTTCTTGAAATTTATTATGAAGCCCACATCCTGCAGGATCCTCAGGGCCAACTGAATGTGGTCTGAGAGAATGAGGGGGGACGTCGCAGCAAAGAGCCAGTCGTCCAAGTACGGGAAGACTCTGATCCCTAGTGTACTGAGATGGGCTGCGATGACTGCCACACACTTTGTGAACACCCTGGGGGCGGTAGACAGGCCGAAGGGGAGGACGGAGTATTGGTAGTGCTGATTGCCTACAAGAAAACGTAAATAACGTCTGTGAGGGGGGTTTATTGCGAAATGAAAATAAGCATCCTTCAGGTCAAGGGAGGCCAACCAATCACCCCTTTGGAGGCCTAGGTAAATGATGGGGAGGGAGGTCATGCGAAACCTAAACCTCCAAATGAATTTGTTTAATTGGTGAAGGTCTAGGATAGGTCAAAATCCTTCATCCGTCTTGGGGACGAGGAAGTAGTTAGAGTAGAAGCCAGTGTAGCGCTGGTTTTGAGGCACCTCCTCGATAGCCCCTTTAGAGAGCAATTCCTGGATCTCAAGTAGTAATTGGGGTTTGGGGGGGGCGAAGGGGGGGAAGGTGGAGCGTTGGGCAGCCGGGTGAGGAACTGTATGGAGTAGCCATAAGCAATGATTTCTTTGACCCAACGGTCTGAGGTAAGGGAGGCCCACAGATGGAAAAAGGGCCAGAGGCGGTTACAGAAGAGGGGGCAGTTAAGGAGCACTCCCTTGACCTGGGTGATCTCAAAAACGCTGCTTGGGGAGTGATCTAGTGGAGGATGTGGAGGAGGACTTTCCCCTGCCCCTCTGCTTTTGGAAACGTCTGCGTGACTGGGGGGGCTGTTGTTGCTGGTGCTGGGGAGAGAATCTCCTGTTACTCGAGAAGGAGGTCTGGTACCAAGGTCAAGCCTGATAGGGGTGGTAGGGGTAAGAGGAGGAAGAGGAGAAGAAAGGCTTTTTTCTCATAGAGCGAATGACCCCCGTTGATCTGGCCGTTTGGCACATCTCTTTAATTTTCTTTAGAGTCTCGTCAGTGGACTCAGCAAAAAGACCGTTCCCATCGAAGGGTAGGTCCTCGATACGGGTCTTGCTTTCAGGGGCTAGAGAGGTGGAGCGCAACCAGGCATGGCGTCTTAAGGTGATGGCAGAGGCCATGCCTCTGATGTTGGCGTCCGCTATGTGCATGTTAGCCGTGAGCTGGAACCTAGCTATCTGCATACCCTCCTGTTGCAGGGCAAGGATTTGGGCAGGGTCGGTGGCTCTGCTCAGTTGAGCCCAGAGCCAATGTTGGTACCCGCATAAGGCGGATCCGTAGTTGGCGGCTCGGAGGGAGACGGTGTCCGAGGAGAACATTTTGCGTCCCAGAACATCTAGGCGCCGTCCCTCCTTGTCGGCAGGAGATGTTTGTACCTCCCCCGCCCTGGACTTCACAGAAGCTGCGGCTATGACCAGGGAGTTGGGAATAGGGTGCTTATAGAACATCTCTGCCCCTTCCCTAGGGATGGCATACAGGGAGTCCGCCAACTTGTTAGTGGGTAAGGCGGAAGCAGGTTTGGCCCATACAGATACAGAGGGCTCTAGCAACTGTTCCAGAATAGGGAGCATGATCTGGCCAGAGTCTCCAGAACCAAGGATGCCAAAGACCGGGCTGGACTGCGATTTTTTTGACGACCTTGGTCGGTAGATTAGGGATAGCCGAGGTCAATCTCTTAAGCATACTCTGGAACGCCTTAGTGTTCTCTGGACAGAGAGAAAGAGGGATCCGATATGGCGTCAGGAGGTGGTGGAGAGAGAGAGTCTCATCCTCGTCTTGCAACGACGATGAGGACGACACCGAGGGGGCGTCATCAGAGCACCTGTCCTGATCATGCTGCACTGGAATCGCTGCCAGAGGGGGTAGGTTCGTTGGCGGTTGCAGCAAAGAGTCAAGGAGAGACGCGGCTTTCAATGGGTCTGACCTTGGTTATGGGAGGAAGCTAGCCAACGAAGGATGTCCCGGAACCCGTAGACCCGTCGGGGGCATCATTGGTACCGCTGGTGCCGGAGGTTGTGGTTGGCTCAGTTGTCGAGAGGCGGGGATTTCCGGGGAGTCCGGAGGGGCTCTAGAGACTGTCGCTGTGGGTGGAGCTGTCTCTTATACACATCTAGAAAAGAATAAAAAAAAACCCGTAGACCCGTCGGGGGCATCATTGGTACCGCTGGTGCCGGAGGTTGTGGTTGGCTCAGTTGTCGAGAGGCGGGGATTTCCGGGGAGTCTGGAGGGGCTCTAGAGACTGTCGCTGTGGGTGAAGCTCGTGGCGATGCAGGGGGTACAAACCAGGGCGGGGGCAAGAGGAGAGGCTGGTCGAAAGCCCCAAATTCAGCTTCTGAATAGGCAGGTGACCTGGATGGGTGCCGGTGGTACTGGCGGTCCCGATGCTCGTAGTCAGAGTACCTCTCCCGGTGCTCATAGTCCTGGTACCTCTCATGTCGTTGGTATGGGTTGAGGTCCTCGTGGTGGTACCGGAAGTCTCTGTGAGAGCAGCAGGAGCAAGGGGATCGGGAGCGGTGGTCCTGCGGGGACCGGGTTGGTCTCCCCTGTGGACGGCCCTGGCGGTCAGATCTAGGCATCCCCTCAAACTGAGACCTCTTGTTTCTGTAGAGCGAGCCCGAGCGGGATCGATGGCAGTCATGGGCAGGGGCTGCATCGGTTGTGCAGAGACCTGTTGCTCCGCAGGTAGTGGGGAGATACGTAGCGCCACCGGGCCTGGCGGCGTCAACACGTCACCCGGGACCGGTGGTACCGATGTCTCTGTCCCAGGGGTGAGGAGAAAGGACTCCGTGTCCGGAAGTATCTCCGCCCTAGCCAGGGTTGGAGATGCTGAGGGTCCCGGTGCTGGCTGTGAGAATAGTGTCTCCACTAGCAGCGGGCGTTGGGCTGCTTCGTCGGCACTACACGATCTCCTCTTCTTTTTATGTTCTCCAGGACGCCGGTGTCGTTCCCTGAATGAAGTCGGTACCGCCAGAGTTGCGGTGGTCCCTGTGGTCCCAGGGGGAGCTGGGGTACCGACGGTGCCCGCGGTTGCTGAGTGTGAAGGTGAGACCGCTTGTCGCTCCAGAGTTGGCGCCGGCTGCCTGTGGGCAAGGGAATGGGACTGCACGGTCGGAACCGCAGGCAGATCCATCGAGGCCGGTAGAGAAGAGAGTGTCAGAGGCCCGTCTTCACCGCGCTGAAGTGCCCTTCGAAGTAAGAGTTCCTGCAGCCGCAGGGCTCTCGTCTTTTTGGTGCGCAAAGTTAGTTTGGCGCAGTGAGGGCAGCTCCTCGTGTTGTGCCCCTCGCCTAAGCAAGAGAGGCAGAGAGCGTGCGGATCGCTCATGGAGAGCGTGGCTGGGCAGGAGGTACAGTGCTTGAAGCCCGGCTGTTTGGGCATGCTTCGCGGGCCTAAGGCCACAAGCCCTGGGGGGGCCCTCCGAGGGGCGTGAAGCCGAAGATCTTCTTACTTTAGTATGAAGTTTTAGGTAAGTCCGTTCTTCTTTTTCTTTCTTGACGGTGCAAAAGCACAGAGGTCTTCCAGCGCAGCGCGGCTGGAAAGAACTGAGGCAGCGAGGGCTCCTCCCCCTTTTGTAACCTCCCGCTCCCGCGCGATGTGGAGCCCGCGCTTTCTCCAGCTTTCTTCTTTTGCTTACATAGGCAAATTAGGGCAAGAGATCTGTAGCAGTTGGGCTTTCTTCCATCTATGGATAGATGTGCGGTGTGTTCAACCATATGCTATTTTTTCTAGTTTATTAGGCTTGATGGCTTCAACCATGCAGGTCACCCACTTTGTGAGACTGAGACTGAGGCCTTTACAACGATGGCTACTCCCATACATGCCAGTGGCACTGATCGATGCCAGCATCAAGGTTCATGCTCCAGAGCTGGTCCTCGAAAGCCTGGTGTGGTGGCAGCAGAAGAATGTGCGACAGAGAATTCCCTTTTCTCTTCCAAGACCGTCACTACATCCAACAACAGATGCTTCAAAGATCGGCTGGGGAGCATATCTGGGTGCTCTAACAACAAATGGCTTATGGACATCATTAGCGTCTGCATTACACACAAACGTTCTAGAACTGAGCCATAAGATTAGCTCTAAGAGTGTTTACACTGTCAGTCCAGAGGGCCGTGATTCAGACAATACGAGTGCGATGTATCGCATCAATCGTTGGGGGTGTGTGTGTGTGTGAGACGGTCTCACCAGTTAACAGAAGCAGCAGCTCTGTTGGGAGTGGTGTATCCACCATTCAGTAACGGCGTTAGCAGTACACCTCCAGCGTAACAGTGGGTACCTTAAGCAGAACGCGCTCTTGTTCTCACGAGTGGGAACGGAAGCACTTGGGTTTTCAGGCAATCACAAATGGGTGGGGCCTGCCGGTGTGCGACCTGTTTGCTTCACCCCAGAATTGCAAAGTGAACCATTTTTTCTCCCGAGGGGGTTTGGGAGAGGGATGGAG
Organism: Sphenodon punctatus; assembly: GCA_003113815.1. Classification (NCBI taxonomy): domain Eukaryota; kingdom Metazoa; phylum Chordata; class Lepidosauria; order Sphenodontia; family Sphenodontidae; genus Sphenodon; species Sphenodon punctatus. Next base: position 3,145,512 of record QEPC01009638.1, on the reverse strand, counting down.
AGGGGATGCTCTGTGCAGCAGCTGGTCTACAGGTCTCCTGTACGCCTTTCCCCCATTTCCCAAACGACTACATCTTACCGGACTATCTCAGGCGGCGATAATAGTAAGAGCTCTACATTGGCCCCAGCAATACTGGTTCCCACAGCTCCTAGGGATGGTTCTCGCGCCTCCCTGGTTCCTGCCCATGGGGCCACATCTGTTGTGCAGGGACATGGGCAGGATTTGACACGAGAACCTGTGATCTCTGCATCTCTGTCCCTGGAGGACTTGATGTTACATGAGCATGAGAGGGAGTTGTGTCACGAGCTGAAGAACACACTTCTAGCTAGTAGGAAACCTTCTACCAGATCTTGGTATCTAGTAAGATGGTCCAAGTATTGTAAATGGGTTTCACAATTTTGGGTGGACCAATTACACCTGATGTTAATCAGGTACGGAACGATTTTGTTTGGTCTCTCTCTGTCAGGGCTCTTTGTCTTTGGTGAAGGTGCATATGAGCTGCCCTTTCAGCCTTCCATGTTTTATCATAGGAGAAGCCTTTATTTTTCCATCCTTCTCTTGTAAAATTTTTAAGGGTGTTATAAATGTGTTCTCACCTATTTAGAAACCCTCGCCCCCATGGGATCGTAACTTGGTGCTTCAGTGTTAGCGAAGGCTCCCCTTTGAGCCAATGGTTTATGCCTCCTTAGAGTTAAGGACTTTAAATTTTTTGTTTTTAGTAGCAATAACTTCTGCTTAGATGAGTTAGCGAACTTAATGCTTTAACATGTAAATCTCGGTATTTAACTGTTCATAAGAATAAAGTGGTGGTAAGACCACAGCCTCATTTTCTACCAAAGGTTACTTGAGGATTCCATTTAAACCAAGTCATTACACAACCGGTGTTTTACCTTAAGCCACATGCTGGGGCACTGGAAGCCATGTTACCTACGTTGGATTTGTTCTATCTTCAACGGACCGAATCCATAGGAAAATCGGATGCTCTGTTCGTTTCCTTCTGCCTCAGAGAGCTGGGGAAGAGAGAGACTAAACAAACGTCACGTTGGTTAAAAGGAGGACATTTTATGGTCTTATGAGCTCTCTTCCAGCAGGTTTTAGATCTCACTCCCTTAGGGAACTGGCAGCTTCTATGGCAGCACTTAGATACATTCTGTTAGAGAGATGTAAGGCAGCCAGGGCCGGCCCAAGGGCTTCCGGGGCCATGTGCCAAGCCTTGCGGTGGGGCCCCAAAGCCCGGCCGCTGCTCACTAGAATTTGGGGGGGGGGGGATTTTCAGGGGATGAGGGGCGGCTGGTTACTTACCTGCAACTTGACT
>QEPC01009638.1:3091915-3144145 GCA_003113815.1 Sphenodon punctatus | reverse complement strand
CAGAGAGCTGGGGAAGAGAGAGACTAAACAAACGGGGGGTGGGTTCAGGGGATATGGGACAGCTGGTTACTTACCTGCAACTTGACTGTATCAGCTCAGCTCCGCAGTGTATAACTGGCCAGGGATTCCCAGGAAGTTTACCCACCCCCCACCATGAGGACTGACTCGGAGATGCCCGGTGGGGAAAAAACCCCGAAACCAGTGGTGTCTGGCTCTAGCCCCGCCCCCTGCAGGGCCATGTGACTGGGTGCTGGTGGCACATGCCTCGGGCCAGCCCTGAAGGCAGCGACCTGGAGGTCACCTCCTACTTTTACTAAGCGTTGGGCAATTGACCTGGCAGAACGACCTGCTGCACAGTGCAATCGTGCTGTTCTTCAATCTATGGTCTAGACAGTTTGTTTCTGGGGAAATGAAGATATTTTTACTTAGCAGAAAGGAGGAGGCTTAGCCGCCTAGTCTACATGAGCGTGAATGTGGAGAAAGCCACTCGCAGAAGGGTAAAGTACTTACCTGTAACATTTGTTCTTTGAGCTGAGGAGCTGAGCCGCTCCACATTCACAGCACCCTCCCGCCCCCCAAAAGTGAAACTACGCCTGGATTCCAGCCTGGGGAGGAAGAACTGAGCTACAGGGACTAGTTAGAGATTGGCTGATGTCACCTCTCTAGTCCCCGGCTAGAAGCTGCTTGTAGATCACTGCTCTCCAGGCCAGGTGCCATTAGCGGGAAGGGGGAGAGGCAACGCGCAGGCAGCCTGTTTCCCCTAAGCCCGGCCTGTGGCTGGAGCAGGGCCAGGCGGGGCGGTGGCCTCTGCTTGTCAGGGAGGAGGGGGGGCCGTGGTGGGTGAGGCCATGCCTTCTCCCCAGCCCCTGAATGTTTGTGCAGCAGCGGGGCTTACCCCACCCTGGGGGGGCTTTTTGCAGCCGTCAGTCCCTTTCCCCTCGGTGGCAGTGGGGACCATATGGTCGCCAGCTTTTTTGTGGCATTTTAGAATTTTGAAAGTTGCTTTGGTGTCTCTCCTGACTGAACATACCTCCTTCCTTCAGCCTCTCAGCTGGCTTGCATTCTAGCCCTTTTATCCTTCTGGCTTCCCAAGCCTCTCCCCCACATTCTCCTTGAGCCTTGTTCTGCAAATCCCAGCTCTGCTGAGCAAGTTTTCTCTTTTTATAGTTCACCAGCTTGTGCCCAAGCCCCATGAAAACATCACCTGTGCAGCCAGATATTCGAGCTGGCCCTTGCTCCTCATTCAGCTCCCAGCCCCTGCTGAGTGCCTCATTGTGGGCCCCTCCTAGCCCACCTGCCCACCGTCAGCCTGGCATCTATATGGGGGGACAGGATTTAGTCAGAGGAGCTTCCACAGACTCTGCCACACCCTGGCTTTGGGCTCTGGGGAAGCAATGTACTGGGTGATACTGCTAAGAGCTGGGCTTTGCAAATAGTCTCATTATGTGACCAGGGAGCACAAATTCTGTGGAAATTAATTTTTAATGCTAGTGAGTTTTCAAGGCATGTGGTTCATTTAGTATCTAAAACAACAGAATCCTGCTCAGGAGGCTCGGGGCTGCTCTTTGGCAACGGTGGGGGGAGGCCCTGGAATTAAATGTCAGCAGCTCACAGTGCTCCTGTCTGAGTCTGTAATTCTGGGCTCCTAGAGATGGTTTATGGCAGCGCTGAACTCTTTGTCCAGGCATTCCCTAGCACCTCACCCCAGAGGTTACTCATTTGTGCTTTTTCTGCATACTGTCCTTTCATGACCCTAAGTGCACACACTTGCAACTTCATGTAGCTGTAGCCCTGTTTCTAGATTGTAAGCTCCTTGGGGCAGGGACCCAGCCCCAGGCATGTTACTGGTGCTATACAAATATTAATTGATTGTAGTTAATTGTGGCAGGTGACCCAACGTTCCTCCAAGCAGGGGGCTAGCATCTGCGTAGGGGGAGGCTGATCCTTGCCCTGGGCTTCCTGTAACTGTTTGGTGATCAACACAATTCCATGACCCCCCATTTAGGGTACTGATATTATGAATAGATCAGGTACTTCTCCCCCCCTCCTCCCCCCCAATTTGGGGTCTCAGGCTGGAGCCTTCAGTCATGGATTCGAGGCTAGTTGGCTAGAGAGCATCCAGTCACATGTGGGTTTCTTGGCCGTACTGCCCAAGCACAGGTAGATAAGCCTTCCACGCTCTGCTGCCGCCTTGCGGAAAGCTGAGGGAACTCGGCTGTATTGAAATTGGCCAATCTTTCTAAACAGAGCTGTTTTCTGTCACTCTGCTTAGGAATTAGACAGGGTTCTTAGGGTGATTTATTAGACTGACCCTGTTGCTGCACTGCCAGCTTCTAAACACAAATCTCACCTTATGCTGCTTGAAAAGGAAAAGGCAGCTCACTTCTTCAAACTCAAGAATGCGTACAAAGACTTGCGTGGGAATTTACATTTTGTACCACACTGGATGAGTTGTGCAGGATGCCAGCAGGAACAATTTCTCCTGGTGCTTTAATCTCAAGCTGCAAGTCCAGCTGAAGTTTCCATACTGGCTCATTCACTCACCCAGTGGCCTGTCTTTATTATAGTGTCTTCCTTGGGGGTATTTCCATGTATGGAAATAATCTGTGGCCTAGGCAGAAAACTTCCCCTCCATGCAGGCTGCTGACTGAAATGAGAGACTGGTTTCTTCTCCCACCCTGCTCATGCTGTTGTCACGTCACTCAGCGTGGCTCGTTTTGCAAGCTACCAGCAGCTCAATGCTGCGTGCGACTGCCGGCTGCTATCTAGCAGACTATAGATCATGTAATGTCTCTCACTGATGAACTGCAAAGGCAGACCCCTACCTGCCCAGCCTTTAGAACAACAATGGGGGAAGGGGGAGACGCCACACACGTCTCCTGACATTTTCTCCCCCTCCGCTTCCTCCAGCCCAGGAGAGTGTCTGCCTGCTTGGCCCTGACCCAGTCAAGCAGGTGCTCACTCCAATAAGGCTTCCCTAGACTAGTCTACACAGGAGAACTCCACCTGAGCCAGGAGCCCACCAGCTGGCCCAAGCACATCCATCATCTCCGATGGAAGTAAGTGATCTCTACCCCCACAAGGAAGGGGCGCTAAAGGCTGGCGAAGCACTGGAGAATCAGAACCTGCTTGGACATAACCAGCTGTTTGTGCTGGCTGATTTATGTCCTTCCTACTTAGTGGTTTTACATTTTTCCTCACCAAGGAACTAAATCACATACTGAAGCTGGGAAGCTTTACAGTGGCGGTTAAATGATTTTGCTCAATTTGCACCCTGTTTTGAGGATGCAACTTCAAGGCTGCCTCTGCTAAACTACTAAAGCCAACAGGAAAACGTTGGATACAGAGAGCTCTATTTTCACTACCTGAAATTAAAAGCCATTTGATTTCATTTAAAAAAAATGAAACAGTGGGAGGTTTATTACACAGTAACATGTTTTAAAACATTATTTTACTTTTAAAAGGAAACAATCCAGACTTAACACCAGCTCCTGCTGTTTTTGTGGAAACAAGATGACATCGAACGGGCAGAACAGCATAATGCGCCTCTAAGGCCAAGGTGGAACGCGGGTCAAACTTAAACCTTCTGGGTCAAGCTCGGAGACCCTCAGATCAGCGACAGAGCAGGCAAATTCCACGCTGGTGGGGCACAAGGCAGAAAGCGATGAGACAGCCCCTTGGAGTCCTGCGCTGTCGTCCAGTCACGCCCCTGAGGGGTTGGACTCAGCTACATCGAGAAATAAGAGTCCCCTTCCTCCTCTTCGGATTGTTCCGATTCCACTGCTGCAAAGAGTCTCCCCAGCCCGGAGCCATTCACTGCCCCTACAATAGCAAAAGGAGTGGTTGGGAATGAGATGCCGTTGCCTAGTCTGCACGTTCACACTGAATTGGAGGGGAGCAGCAGCTACCTGGGGAGCATAAGCAGAAGGCATTGGTCTGAGCTAGAGGGATTCGGGTTATGCTAGAGGGTAGAAGAGCCAGGGACATGCTGAACTTCTAGTGCCGCTCAGAGAAGAAGGAAAAGCCAAGCTAGGACCAAGCTCACCTTCCTCAAAGCTGAAGGCCGTGCTCCTGTGGGAGGTAGGCGTAGTAAACACCGTCGCAGCCTGAGGGAAACGAGAGGAAAAGGTTTTGTACGTCCAGTCACGATCTTGAGCTTTCAGAACTGGGGGGGGGGGGGGGGGGGGGGGTGTAGCTGGCATAGGCGTTAGCCAGCACCGAGGGGGAGTTAGGGGTAGAGATGCTTGTATTTGACAAAGGAACAGCTGGAGAGTCTTTCCCAAGGGAATAAACACAAGCTTGCTGTGGCAGCATCACTGTCTTCTCCACACACACTGCAGGGCTAGAATAGCACTCAGCCACTTGTCTCCAACACAGCAAATGCTGGACGATGAAGAGCTTTTGGGTGGCATGTCGTGTGTTTGGAGTCAGAAATCTAGGAGCCCAGCTCTTCAGCTTGCGCGCAGTCGGGCGAGTGCGCGCGGGAAGCAAAGGCTGCTGTAGCTGCAGCAATGCCAGTTATATTACAAATAAAGATTACCGATTTTTTCTTGACATTGACCCATGTTCTCTCCTTGCCCTTGATATTCTTTTGCATTCGAAACACATGCGTGTCATAATCTTTCCTGTAAGTACAATTATTTCAACATTTTATATTTATGTTTTGAATGTTTATGCTGCCCTTCCACAACCCTCCCAGCACAAACCAGTAAAAGAGAGAGACACACACACACACCCCTCCCTGCCTGCCAAATGCTTTCCCAAATAAAAATGCTTTGTGCCCCTGCCGGAAGATAGGCAGGCTCATGCAGAGAGCGCTCTCCTGTGTCCGCCCCCCAGACGTGCAGGGCATCCCTAGCTGGCCAGAGGGGCAGTAAAGGGACATGGTACTACGGAGGCATCCGGTCTGTGGATTGGGGCAAGTTACCAACCCATTCTCAGGCTAAAGGCTAGTAAACTAGCTCTATGCCTAGCTGGCCTGTGGGGGCTCAGTTCTGCAGGGAAACAGTCACCAGTGAAGTGCTTGGAAACGCTCCATGTGTTGTTACACAGAAGAGTCGGGGTGGGAGAAGCATCAGAGGAGTCTGGAATGAACCACGAGGCCAGGGGTTCTGTAGTCTTAGCCTCCGTTCAGGATTTTTGTACTGTTGCAGCAACTGGGTGACTGAGCAATTCAATGGCAGAGGCAATTCTATGTTGACAAGCACAAAGCAATGCAGAGAGAAGGAAAATCTTTACCTATACAAGGTTTGGTTCCAAACTAGCTGCTAGCACGCAGGAAGCAGTTCTGGGGAGTCCCTGTGGCTAGTTCACTGAAAATTGTCAGCTCAAATGGGGAACAGCAGGCCCAAAGGCAAACAAGGCTAGGAATTTTGGGGAAAAGGATAGAGCTTTTGGGTGGTAAGTCAAGTCTTGAGTCAGAAATCCAGGAGCCGGGCTGTTTCAGGCTGTGTGGCAGGATGGAGTGCACTCAGGAACCAAAGGCTTAGAGAAGAGACAACTCGGGGGGAGAACAGGACAGACGTTTATAGAAACAGGAGTGGCATGGAACAATTAGGGAGCTGTTGTTTGCCCAATCTGACTATGAAATTAACTGGCAGCAGACTGAAAACAAGGAGGAAACATTTTTTTACTCAGTGTACTATTAACTTCTGGAACTCCCTGCCAGAGGATGTTGTAAGAGTGCAAAGGCCAACAGCACAAATGAGTTTGAAAAAGGCCAAACATTCTTAGAGCATAGGTCCAACAATGGCTATTAGTCAAGTGAATGGATGACTCTATTCTGACCACTGTCCGAGAGAGGATGCTGGGCTATAGCAGCCATTGGCTCTAGGAGGTACCCACTGGCTCAGAACCTGAACACAAAATCAGTGTCCCGGCTGCCACTACATACAGATTCAAAACTGAGCAGGGCACAGAACTTCGGAGCGTTTGTTCAGTTCCTTTCCTGTTCAAAATTTTGCATCAACGTTTCCAACTGAAAAGGACAATATGGATAACGCCCCGAGCAAGGGGGTGGCTCCCTGAGGTTTACAGCATCACAACGTAAGTAGTGCCAGACTGAATCAGACCAGAGATCCATCCTGCCCAGCATCCTGTCTCCAACAGTGGCCACCTTCTGCCGCTTTAGAGAAACACCCAACAGGCCATAATGGAGTCGTTTCCCACTGCCCTCAACGGTCAGAGCTCACATTATTATTAATTATTATTATTATTATTATTATTAAACATTTATAAAGCGCCAGTAACAACCTGGCGCTGTACAGAACATAAAATCAGCTGCGGTCCCTACCTGTGGCTTACAATCTAAAAGACAAGGAGGGGGAGACAAGGAGAGGGGACAGCGGGAGAGACATGGGAGAAGACAAACAAACATTCAGGCAGATGCGAAGTCTCAGGTGCGTGTACTTGGCTTGGTTACAAGGTGGTCGGTAGCAGCAGTCAGCAGGGAAGGGCTGACAGTAAGAGCAAGGGGAAGGACTAGAGGGCATTGGGAAAGGCAGCATGGAAAAGGTGGGTCTTGAGGAGGGATTTGAAGGAGCGGAGGGAGGAGGCGAGGCGGACGTCGGCAGGGAGGGAGTTCCAGGCATGCGGGGCAGCGAGGGAGAAGGGACGAAGGCGGTTGGGCGAGCAGGAGAAGCGAGGGAGAGTGAGGGAGGGGACAGAGGAAGAGTGGAGAGCGCGCGCAGGAGCGCGTAGGGCGATTAGGTCCGAGAGGTAAGGGGGAGCTTGGTCATGGAGCGATTTGAACGTCCCATGGCCCACCTGACTAAAAAGCCATTGATCATTATCCTGCCTTGCCTCTGCCTGCAGGAGAGAGAGGGGGCTTTCAAATGCCACTTCACTGGGTTCCTCTAGCAGGGGCAGCATCCCAACTCAACCCTTGGCCTCTGAAAAGGAGAGAATTCACATAAACATTATGTGCCAAAGTTATGTATATCTCAGCAAATTCAAACTAGCCGACTGCATAACCAACGCAGTTTTTTGAAAAAGAATCTTTAAAAAAATAAAAATGGCCTTGCATGTCCATACAATGTTGTGTATCACACCCTTGTTCTGTTTTTACCCAGCCGCCTGCCCGCTACACGCCCCTGCCAAGGCAGTGTTACAATTTACTCTGCCCTCCCTCAGACAATTTCCCACCCACCCACCAGACATTTCCTGTGTAGGTTCTCTAACAGACGAGACATTGTCTGGATTCTTTCACAGCAAAGTGTTGGGCAAACAATACCCCACTGCCTAAGAGAGTCTGGGCTGGATTTATTTTATTTTTTTTAAAAAAAGGAAACCATGAATAAAATCATATCCGTAGCTCATTACAAGGGCCAAGTTCCATTAGCAGCTATTAGCCAGACAGGATCAGGGAACATGATGGGAGCTGGGGGAAAACAACAGGGAACGGATCCCCCATTGTGACCGGTTGGGTGCTTCTCCCAAGCCACCGTGATTGGCCGCTGTCAGAGACAGGATGCTGGGCTAGATGGACCCTTGGTCTGACCCAGTCTGGCACTGACTATGTTAATCCTTGACCTGCTAGTCAGGTCACTGGGGTGTGTGATGAGGTGAGAGCAAGATCCCGTGCTGCCAATGCTGCTCTTCTCCCCCCTCCCCAGGAGACTCCCTCCCCCAGGGACATGCTGTTATGAAAAGATTATATTTTACTTGACATAGTGATTGTAACCCACCGTTGTAGCCCTATATTTAGTAATGGTACATGTAGGTGTAGTAATGTTAGATCAAATGTAACCAGTAGTGAAAAGATGTATTTTTGCCCGACTGATTAAGAGTACGTTGCTTTAGGATGAAACGCATGATGGGTACAAGCCAGAGAACAAGGCTAGTTAACTTAAGCCATGAGCCTCAGATCACAGTGATGAGGAAGTGCTGCCTCATGGAAAAGCAGGGACTGTTTGGAGAAGTTATATTTATTTATTCCACAAATTTCCACCCCGCTCTTCCTGCCACAGGCAGCCCAGAGTGGCTAACAATAAAAAAAATATGTAATATAAAACAATTTAAACATTTAAAACATAAAATACGAAGTGGGGGAACAACCCCCCTCCCTCCACCTTTACCCCAGTCCCTCGCCGAATGCCTGGCGGAACAGCCAGGTCTTACGGTTCCTGTGGGAAGCTGGGAGGTCTGGGGACGGAATTCCAGAGGGGCGGCGCAGTCACGGAGAACGCCCTGCTCTGCGTGGCCCCCGGGAAACCTCTAACACGGCGCCCCCGGACGACCGCAGGGGTCTCGCAGATAGGCAGGGCCCGGACTGTGTAGGGCTTTATAGGTTAAAACCAACACTCTGAATCGGGCCCAGAAGACTATTGGCAGCCAGCGCAGAGACCGGAGCACTGGTGTAATGTGCTCCCGGCGGCCCAGCCCCACCAAGAGCCGGGCCGCTGCATTCTGCACCAGCGGCAGCTTCCGAGGTGCCACCATAGGTAGCCCCACGTAGAGTGTGTTGCAGTAGTCTAGCCGAGAGGTAATAAAATAAAAGTAGTAAACAGGCCAAGAAAATGCATCAACATAAGAGAACGCCAGTGATACTCAGCAGATGATGTCCTCGCTGATGCAAGACAATGGGTATCGGCTAGCTAACAGCCTTGAGGGCGCCAGGGCAGGAAGAAAGGGCAATTGGGATTCTTACCAGTGAATTGCCCTTCTGTAGCCTTCCAGGGAGTTTATTCGGACCCAGGGAGCGTTCTCCCTCATGACCACTAGGAGGCAGCACAGACTTTCGACTGGGCATGCGTAGGGAGAGCACACCCTCGCTTCCACAGGAGTATCCCAGCTGAAGAACTGGAGCTGAAACAACAAAATAAAACTTTCCCCAAAACTTCGGGGGTTATAACACAACGGAGTCCCCAAATGGGGCTGAACCAATAACAACTTCAACAGATTATATTTTTCACAGCCCGGGCGGGCCGAATAAACTCCCTGGAAGGCTACAGAAGGGCAATTCACTGGTAAGAATCCCAATTGCCCTTTCTATAGCCTTCGGTCCGTTTGTTCGGACCCAGAGAGGTCACAGAGCAGTAATGTTTATTCGGAAGGGGAGGGACAGCAAGTTTAATTAGATCCCATAACCCCTTGGAGGACCCGCCTTCCAAAGGTGGCCCCTGCGGATTGCAGTAAATCAATTTTATAATGCTTAGTAAAGGTATGTAGGCTCTTCCAGGTAGCTGCCTTGCAAATTTCAGTTAAAGGGGCCCTGGAGAGGAAGGCCAAATTAGTAGCTGCACTTCGAGTCGAGTGGGCCAGAATCGGGTTAGGAGGCGGTAGACCAGAGGCCTTGTAAGCCTCGGTAATACAGGACGAGATGCATCTGGCTATGACTGACTTCGACACCTTTTTGCCTGTGGCGGGGATGATAACTGACTAACAGACTAGAGGATCGTCTGAAAAGTGCCGAACGAAGCAGATACATTTTTAGGCCTCTGCGAACGTCCACGTTGTGCCACAGTTTTTCCAACCGATGGCGAGGACAGGGGCAAAAAGGCGGCAGGACTATATCCTGCGACATATAGAAAATAGAGGAGACCTTAGGTAAAAAGCCCGGGTCTAAACGAAGCAACACTGACTCCCTTCTGAAGGAGCAGAGTGCGGGTCAGCTGATAAGGCCCCCAGCTCAGATATACATTTAGCTGTGGTAATAGCTATCAGGAAAGGCACCTTGATGGACATATAAAACAATGAGACCTGATGCAGAGGCTCAAAGGGTGGGCCAGTGAGAGCCTTGAGCACCAGGTTCAAATTCCAATTAGGGAACCTATGCACGACGGGCGGGAGATTCGTCTAGCGGCCCTCAAACTGCCTGACGTGGGGATGGGGTGACACCCTAGGCTTGCCTGATGCCCCTAAAACGCTATCTATAGCTGCTACTTGTCTACTCAGGGTGTTAGGGTGGAGCCCTGTATCGAGTCCTTCTTGGAGGAACAGTAAAACCTGAGGGATTGAAGGAGACTGCGGAGGGATTTGTTTAGACTTGCACCATTGCACAAACACCCTCCAGGTGCACTGGTAGATGCGCCGGATAGATTTTCGCTTGGCCGCTAACAGGGTGTGTATTACAGAATCCGAATAACCCAGCCCCTTAAGGGCTAGGGCTTCAACAGCCAAGCTGTTAACTTCAGAAATTCCAGCTTCTGGTAGGATAGAGGCCCCTGCATCAGAAGGTCGTGGGTGACAGGCAGGGAGAGGGTGTTTCCGTCAGACAGGTTGAGCAAGTCTGGAAACCAAGGCCGGCGAGGCCAAAATGGGGCCACAATTATGGCTGTGGCCTGCTGAGTCTTGCACTTGTGAATTGTCCGGCTTATCAGGGGAAAGGAGTACAGGAGACCCTGAGGCCACACTTGGCTGAGGGCATCGGTGGCCTCTGACTTGTGGGGAGGGTTCCTGGTGAAGAAGCGGGGTAACTTGTGGTTGGCCGGAGAGGCGAATAGGTCTAGTATCGGTGAGCCGAATGTCTCTCTGATTAGGTGAAAGGCGGCCTGGCTCAGCGACCACTCTCCCAGGTCCAGCGTTTGCCGGCTTAACCAGTCCACTTCGACGTTGTCTGTCCCCTTGATATGAAGGGCTGATAGGGATAACAGGTGTTGTTCCGCCCAATTGAATAGACGGGATGCTTCCCTGTGGAGCGTCTTCCCTGTGGAGCGATCCGCCCTGATGATTGACGTAGGCCATTGCACTGTTGTTGTCCGTGAACACCACGACGTGACACCCCTTCAGGATCGGCAGGAACGCCAGTTGATGCTGTTGGTGACTTCCATGGGTGACCAAGACTCCTGTGCCCGGTTGGAACCGAGGTGCTCTCCCCATCCGGAGAGGCTGGCATCGGTCGTTAGGACCACCTTGGTTGGCTCCGTGAGAGGGACCCCCTCCAGGAAGCGGTTCGGATCCTCCCACCATCTGAAGGATCAAACAATGGTACTCCGCACAGGCAAGGTCATTGGGACATTGTTGATGATCTGTAGCTGCCACGGCCGGAGCAACCGTTGCAGGGGACGAGCATGAAATCGAGCCCGTTGCAGGTGTCGGGTGCATGAGATCATGGATCCCAACAGGGAGGTCAGAGACCGGAGAGACGCTTGAGGTTGCGCTCGATGTAAGCTATTAGGGCTCTGATCTTGTCCTGATGAGCAGGAGGAATAAATATTCGGTTCAGCTGAGTGTTGAATATTACTCCCAGGTGCTCTAGGTGTTGGGTGGACTCCAGGTGGCTCTTGGCACAATTGATTTGGAAGCCGTGACTTTCCAAATAGTAAATGGTGTGCTGTAGGTGCAGTTGGGCCAGGTCTTTCGACGACGCTCGAATCAGGATGTCGTCGAGGTAAGGGAAGATCGCTATGCCCTCGAAGATCTTTGTAAATGTCCTGGGGGCTGATGCAAGACCAAACGGAAGGGCCCGGTACTGCTAGTGCTGGGTGTTGTATGCAAAGCGGAGCCAGCAGCAGTGTGTTGGTACAATGGGGACATGGAGGTACGCATCTTTTAGATCGAGTGAGCATAGCCAGTCGCCCTTCGCTATGGCGAGGTAGATGGATGCCAACGTCTCCATCTTGAACTTTTGACGCCTGATGCATCTGTTCAGTCTCTTCAAATCGAGGACGGCCCGCCATTCTCTGCACCAGGAACAGAAGAGAGTAAAGCCCGGTTCCCTGCTCGTGAGAAGGAACCCTTTCTATGGCCCCCATTGCTTCGAGCCTTCGTAATTCTGTTAGCATTGCCCTGTGTTTGTTGGGAATGCGAGACACAGGAGACAGACGAAAGAACTGTTTTGGATGGGATCTGAGTTCTATGGAGTATCCCTTTGCTACAGTTTGTAGGGCCCAGGCATCGGATACTGTTAGACTCCATTGCTCTCTGTAGAGCAGGAGCCTTCCTCCCAGCTGACCGGAGTCGGGGGAGGAAGCGTCTAAGGAGTCAGGAGTCCTGCTTGCGGGCAGAGGAACTAGGCCGCTTAAAGGATGAGGACTGATAAGCAGGCCTGTTGGGTTTTGCCCTGCGCCCTTTTTGCCCTCTGCCACGCTGCTGGTTATTCCAGGGGGTATAAGCTGAGTAGGGATGCTTGTAGCCCTGATTCGGCCTCTGAAAGGGGCAAAAAAAGGACTTGAAAGATTGCACCTGACTAAGTGTGTGCTTCTTTTCCTTGTTGGATGCCTGCGCAAGGGCCTTGTCCAGAGTGGGGCCAAAAAGTTTACGGCCTCTGAATTTGCTGTGGACCAGTAAATTTTTTGCGTGCGAGTCAGCTCGCCAGGAGCGCAGCCATAAATGGCGGCGTGCAGCTACATTAGCCGCCATCCCTCTAGCCGCCCAGGTTACCATGTCGGCGGACGCATCCATTAAGAAGGCGTGGGCGAGGGTAACATTCGCCGCCAGTTTGCATGACATGGACTCAGAAATGGTCGGGTCCTTGGCTAGTTTGAACCATTTAATTATGGCTCGTGAAGCATAGGATGCTGTAATGGCCATTTGCAGTGTATTTGAAAGGGCTTCATAGTTCTTGCGTAGCCCAATATCAATACCCTTATCGGTAGGATCCTTCGGGAGAAGGTTCTCCGAGGATGGAAACACTGGCTGACGGGCTAGGGAGGCGGCCGCCGCATCCACCTTAGGTGGCTTGAATAGAGGGTTGCTCTGCCTAGTGAAGCAGTACAGTGCCTGCTGGATTTTAGGCAGCTTAGCCACTTTAGTGGATTGTTTCCATTGGGCTCTGATAATTTTTTCAAAGGCCCAGTCCAGCACAACCCCCTTCTTGAGTTTTGGTATATATTCGCTATCAGAGTCCTCCTCCTGAGAGGAGGAATCAGACTCCCCCTTCTTCCTAGAGCTTGGGGTGATACATAGCACCCTCTGGGCCCTCTTAAGGAGCTTAGGGCCTTGACCAGAAGGGAGCTCCCTGCCCACCTCCTTATGGCCTGATCCCAGGATATCCTCCCACTCAGGGGCATCCTGTTCTTCATCTGGCGAGGATTGATCTTCCTCCCTTTCAGAGTCCTCGGAGGGCGAAGATGGTCTAGGGGGAGGGGTTTTCTCCTTGCTGTGGGCCCTGCGCTTCTTGCGCCTGGGTTGCAGAGGGGCTTCTGACTGATCTGAGGAGGAGTCTCCCAACTCTCCTTCCTCTGACGGGGCATCCCCTTGCTCACTGCCAGATGAGGACCCCAAAAGGTCACGGAGGGAAGGGCCCTACGGTTTTGGGGGGGCTTTCTGCTTCCCCTTACTAGCCTTTTTAGAGGCTCCCTTGAATGAGGCCTTCGGGGGGAGGGGCCTTCCATTTATGGGCCCTCCGTTGATTGCTCTTGATACGGGCCAATACCCCCATCATAGATTGAAGAGCGCTCATCTGGAGCCTTTGAAACTCTTCTGCTGTATTAGCCCCTCCTCCATGTCCTCTGCTGGAATGGTGGGGTGCCCTTCCCCCTCCTGGCCACATGGCTCCTCCGCCTGACTCATGGGGGCCACGGCCTGGGCCTGGTGCTCCCTCGCAGTTTCGCTTTCCGGCCCAGCATTTGATTTGCGACTGGCTGCGCGACGGCTCTGCGGATCTTGGCAGTCTCAGCCATGTCCGACTGGCAAAAGAGTCGTGCATACCCCGCTGGGGTCAAACGCCACAAGCTGGGTCCCCGGGCCGTACCCACAGACCGGCACCGGCACGAGGCGAGCAGCCCTCCTTCAAATTTCAAGGGACTGCGGGAAGTCCCGTACTTGCTTGGATAGCAGGTTGATCTAACTCTAAATACTAGCCCCCCTCGTCTCAGACGGAGAGTAAGGGAGGCGCGAAAGTCCGATGGGGGTGCAGAGCCCCCGCGCTGCGCTACCTAACAGTTCAGAGGCAGACTTTCGACTGGGGAAGCGAGGGTGCGCTCTCCCTACACATGCCCAGTCAAAAGTCTGTGCTGCCTCCTAGTGGTCATGAGGGAGAACGCTCCCTGGGTCCGAATAAACGGACCGAAGGCTATAGAAAACCCTAATCTCATCCTGAAGCACAGAAGGTTAAGGGATGGGTCGTGGATATTCTGAAGAGATAACGATGCAGATATTCATAAGAATGCAGTCAGTAGAAACCCAGGCCCTGCACCAAGCATACCAGCATAATGCTTTCCCACCCAGAGGTCACCTGCACCCAGGAACAAGCATCGCAACAACATTCTCCAGCCCAGAGGGCTATAAAACAAGCTCAAACCATGACAAAGTGTCTCCAGCGCTACTGGCCACTAGCTTTGCAGTGAGCCACTGGGCTGTTGATCCTTATTGTCCCTCTCAAAAGATCCAGATACAAGGAGCAGCTCTCCCAGGTATGGGCCCCGGGCCCCCCACCTGTACCAACCTCTCCAAAGCAACGCTTGCCACTGTGGTCTGCAGGACATGCAAGAAACATGCATTTTTAAATGTGCTGAGTAGACAGGGCTAGATCTACCCAAGAACTGTGTTGATGGTATGTTATCTGTGTGGTTAAGAATAAACATTTGATTTGTGGTGTGGGGTGACCAAGGTCCCGATTGGGAATGGTGCTTGGGAGGGGAACCAGGTAAATTCCTAACATTTAGTGGAGAATTAGAACATAAGTGCCAGACTGGGTCAGACCAACGGTCCATCGAGCCCAGCATCCTGTCTCCGACAGTGGACAGTCACGGGGGCCTGGGAGAAGCACCCAACAGGTCTCCATGCTATCCATTCCCTGTGGGGCATCCCCAGGCTCCCGACAGTAAAGGGTTTTGTTCCCCAATCCTATCTGGCTAATAGCTGCTAATGGAACTATCTTCCAGAAACTTCTCCAAACCTCTTTTAAACTCAGCTATACTGCTGGCCTTGACCACCTCCCCTGGCAGTAAATTCCACAACCTGAGTGAAAAAATACGCTGAGTGAAAAAATACTCTCTTTTGTTTGTTTTTACTCTGCCACCTGTGAGTTTCATGGAGTGTCCCCTAGTTTTAGCGCTAGTTGAGAGGGTAAATAACCGTTCCCTGTTTATTAGTTCCACCCCACTCATGATTTTATAGACCTCTATCCTATCTCCTCTCAGCCGTCTCTTTTCCAAGCTGAATCGCATGCTTGAGGGGGTGGGAGAGATATCCTGTGGTTCCTACTATTGACAATACCAACCATTTGGGACAAGCAGAATTCTGCACATTCCTATAAAAACTGCTCGTTAGATTTCAGCAGAGTCGGTAAAATAGCGGAACTTGTGGTCCTAGGTTCACGGTCGTGCAGACTGACAGGCATACGTGACACTATTAACCTGTACTCAAATCAAAGCAAATTTTATTTGGTGTGACCAAAGGTCATTACCATAGATAAAAATATATCCAATTTGCAGGATTTCCAATACAACTATAAAATAAGTTACATCAACCACATATATATGTATATATAAATAAACAAATTCCCCAATAAACCCACATGTCTTTAGAGCAGGAAAGCAATCTATGGAGCAGAGGCATGGCCCCAAAGGCTCCATTGTTCTGCTTATCCATTCGGCCACAGACTAAGACATCTTGCCGAATAGCTTAAGGCAAAACACCCAAGACTGTTACTGAGTCCAAGGAAGTCTCCACAAGATCTGATCCAAAAGAAATGATGATCGCAGACTCCTTTTCAAATATAGCCGCCTCGAATCCCTCCAAAGCGTGGGATCCTGAGACCATCAAGGCACCAGCTTTATCCGAAGTGCACCCCAAAAATTCATGGTCAGTAAGCTTATTCAGAGCATTGGTTAAATAGACTGCGGGCCAGGGGTCAAGTCCTCATTGATAATATTCTAGGATAACAAAAAAATCCTCACAAGGCAGGCCTGTAATAAAAAATTTGCTTCTGCTATAGAAATTTGAGGTGGTTCCGCCAGGCCTCAACAGGAGAAAGTGGGCCAACCACCACTCCCTCAAATTATCATACATTTGACAATGTATGATCCATTGTTCTGCTTATCCGCAGGGTTCGATTCTGTCTCCATTATTATTTAATGTGTATATGCAGCCCCCGGGGGAGATCGCGAGAGGGTTCGGGGTGCGTTGTCACCAATATGCTGATGATACTCAGCTGTACCTCTCATTTTCAACTGCCCCTGTCTCTTATACACATCTAGATGTGTATAAGAGAGACCTTTTTGCCCTCTGCCACGCTGCTGGTTATTCCAGGGGGTATAAGCTGAGTAGGGATGCTTGTAGCCCTGATTCGGCCTCTGAAAGGGGCAAAAANTTCGATTCTGTCTCCATTATTATTTAATGTGTATATGCAGCCCCCGGGGGAGATCGCGAGAGGGTTCGGGGTGCGTTGTCACCAATATGCTGATGATACTCAGCTGTACCTCTCATTTTCAACTGACCCAGACCCTGCTGTCTCAATACTATCCCAATGTTTGGAGGCCGTAGCGGATTGGATGCGGCAGAGCAGACAAACTTAATCCCGATAAGACGGAGGGGATAGTGATGGGAAGGGCGATGGGGGTGCTGGCTCCTCCGGTGGGGAGGGGGGCTGCCCTCCTATAGCCCAGCAGGTTCGGAGTCTGGGTGCGCTGTTGGATCCGGGCCTCCGTCTGGATTGGCAGGTGGAGGCGGTGGCTAAAGCTGCCTTCCGCCAGCTGTATCTAGTATGGAGGCTCCGAGTGTCCATACATCTCCGGGCCCGACCTGGCCACTCTCATCCACGCCTTCATCACCTCAAGGCTGGACTACTGCAACGAGCTCTACACGGGGCTTCCCCTGTTTCTGGTCCGGAGGCTGCAGCTAGTGCAGAATGCGGCGGCCTGTAAGACCTGTGGTCTGCACTCTGCACTGGTTGCCTATAGCATACCTGGCCAGATTTAAGGTGTTAGTTTTGATCTATAAAGCCCTACACGGCCTTGGCCCCTCATACCTCAGGGACCGCCTTGCCTTCCGCGTCTGAGTGATCCCTGTGGTCCACCAGGGGTACCTTCCTGAAGGTCCCCCGTGTTAGGTGGGGGCCCACAATGGAACGGGCCTTCTCGGTGGCCGGGCCGCGACTCTGGAATTCCCTCCCGGAGGAAGCTCGCCTGGCTCCAGGTCTGCTGGCGTTCTGCCAAGCCTGCAAGACCTGGCTGTTCGCCCAGGCCTTCGGAGGGGAAGGTGGGAGGAGGGAAATGTTTTTTAGAAATGTTGAAATAGGATATTTTATTGTTGTATTGTTTTTTAGCATTGTAAGCCACACCGGGATGCCGTAGGCATGAGGGGGCGGCTAATAAATATAACAAAATAAATAAATAATTCCTACAGTCTCCACTTCTAGTTGGTCAAACGGACATAAATCGCAAGTCAAAAGGAACTGCGGTCAAACGGCCCTCCAAAGTTTTGGAGGGAAGAGCATTAACTCTGGCTGCAAAAAAGAATTACCTTTATCTATAAGAAATAAATTTAAGGTATTGTAAAAAAAAATTTTTAAAAAAATTAACCCGTACTGATTGATTGATTTATTTAATATATTTATATCCCGCCCCTCCTGCAAACAGCTCGGGGCGGCTAACCAATTTCCATTAAAACAATTCTAAAACTATTAAAACAATCATAAAAATCTTACAAAAACAGGGACAACAGAAATTTACAAAAAAAGAATAAGGGTAGGGTGATAAAAACCCATTAACACCCCTCCCCCCTCAAAAGGCCTGGGCGAACAGCCAGGTTTTACAAACTTGCCGGAATGTTAACAGGCTCGGGGCCAGGCGAGCTTCCTCCGGGAAGGAATTCCAAAGGCGTGGCCCGGCCACCGAGAATGCCCTCTCCATTGTGCCCCCCCGCTCAACATGGGGGATGTCCAGGAAGGCGCCCCCGGCAGACCGAAGGAGCCGCTCTGGGGTGCGGAGGGCGAGGCGGTCCCTGAGGTACGAGGGGTTGAGACTGTGAAGGGCCGTATCCTCAGACACAAGGCCCGCAGCTCCCAGGTACCGAGGGTGCCCGGCAGGGGAGGTCTGGAGTGTCTTTGGACAGGCACATGTTGCAAATCAGCGTGGGCACCAAAAACTGTTCTTGTTTTCTCCTTCTAATAACTGGACCGTGCGCGGCCAACAGTGCTGTGCACACCTCGGAAACAAATATCAATAGAGGGAATCGGGGTACTCTTCTGGGTCACACCACACGAGTGTTGAATAAATACCAGTTCTTGGATACAGTACTAGCACACAGGCAATGCCTTGCTTTGGGAAAAAGAGTACGGGTGGGATAAGGGGCAAGGATTACCTACCATTGTTGAAACAGTCAGAAATTATGGTCCCTGGGTTGAAAATGCATTACAATAACCAGTTACATTAGAACAAGCCTGTGAAGTATGGGAGCAATAGACGCAGCTGTATCATACTTAAGAAAAAACAGGGATTCTGCTTTCCTATGGCGAGGGAAAGCAGGTAAATTCCTAACACCACCTCCACACAGGCTTCTCTTTTTGCGGTTCCTGACCGCCTCCAAGCTGGGAGGGGGTAGAGCAGAGCAGAGCAGCTGACTTTTTCAAAAGAAATGCTTCAAAGTTACAGCTCCACATCAAAGCTTCCAGATGAGGAATTCTGCCTCCTCCCCTTTCTAACCATTGCTAATTTTCTCCCAGGTGTTGGAGGAACATACCGTGCAGCATAGCTGCTGCAAGTCACTGAAGGAGTCAATCAGTCAGAAATGGCAAAAGTATGTTCCTTAATTGCAGCCTAGAAGGGGCTACGCTGAGTTTGCCTGGAGACCCCTATCTGGCTCTTTGGGGCTGGAGAAATCAATTCACTTTGCACTTCTAGAAGGCTGCTTCTTAATTCCAGGGAGCCAGCCAGCAACCCCGTCTCACAGCTTCTATTGGGCATCAGAAGAGTTGGGAGTTTCAGGTCATAGTCGCACACCATAAGGAAGCGGGGGGAAGCGGGTTCCTAAATTAGAGCTTTGCTGAATGGGATCCTTCAGAGTCAGACTCTGCATAATCAGACATGCAAGTGTCCTGTGTGGTTTCACGACCTGAAAGGTTTGGAAGCTGCTGGCGCAGAGACTGGCCAGGCCCGATACACAACTCAGGAAGCAACAGGCAGCAAAGGAATTCTCTCTCTCTCTCTCCTGCCGCTTGAAATACCTACCTATTCATAGATCCCATCATGCCAGGACTCACATGCTCGCATTGGGGAGTCTTTACCAATGGGAAGATAGCCGAGGATGGTGTAATCGGGTTGCTGTCCTTCAGCTGGAAGACATCCTCCTCCGGGATTCTGAGGAATTCTGGTAACTACAGAACACATCAACCTCACTGCTGCGAATTGGCATCAGTCCCCCCGAGAGACTGCATGTCTGGGGGCCCCTGGGCAGCTTTGGAACTTGGGCCCAGAGGATTCCCCCCCTCACACCCCAATTCTCTCTCAGTCCCTGAAGGACAAGGCACTCTCATGCACAGACCAAGAACATCTCCAACACCAGCACCGGCTGGGGAGGGAAGGGATTTAGAACTAGAGCTGCGCAGCTTTGAAAATCTCAATATTCCTGTTAGTGCAGCACAGGAAAACAGCCCCCGCCTCCAAGCCTCCCTTATGACGCAGGAACCAGTCTTCACTGCGTCTCTCTTTCTGGCTCAAACAAACAGTCAACACCAGAGACCTCTGCTGAACTGGGCAGCAAAGCCAGGCCAATGGTTTCTAGAGGGGAGGAACAAGAGACTCCATGCTGTGAGGGAGCGAGATCTGGCTGCAATCCTTGGGCAGTAGGTTGGGGGTACTTGGGTAGAAATCCAAGGGGTCTCCAGATAAAAGGTGGCGCAGGTTCTGGGTATGAGTGGCCAATTTGGAGCAAAGAGGATCACATCCACTTCTTCTAGCTTGATGGAGGGGGATCAGGAAATGTGCAGCCAAGACAACCCAGAAGTACAATAATATTATTTGAAATGACTCGTTTTTACGTTTCTGTCCTACGCAAAGTGCTCCATGTGCCGTGTAGGCAGGGGGCGCAGGAGAAGGTGCCCTTGAATCCATGCAGTCTTGGGGGATATCGACACATGCCTCCCCACTTCATGCATGTTGCATTGGGCACCAATGCGGCCCTGCTACATGCATGATGGGTGGGGAGCGGTTTGTCTAAAAAAACCTTGGCTGCTCTCTTTGTAGCGGAACCGGTGCTGACCATGGTTCAGGTGCAAAAGGTACCCACAGCTCAACTCCACTCACCCCTAGCTGGGTTCCCAAACACTCCGCCTACGGCCACCCGTTAGCACAACGCACCAAACTAGGATCCTCGGAAAAGTTGATTCCAATTCCATATTGGCAAATCTACCTTGGTGTTTCTATGCTGCATGGGCGTTGCAGCAAAGATATCGTCATGCTCGTCTCTCGGCAGCTGCTCCAAGAAGTCTCGCATCTGCTGCTTCCTTTTCAGAGTCCCCACCTTTGCCGTGATCGTTACTGGCGGTGGCGGCTGTGGCGGGGCTCCGGCTGAGGGACAAATTACACGTGTGCAGAGACATTAGCCAGCGTGCACTTCTTTATTTAGGGTTTTATTCCACCCAATTCCTGAAGGCTCAGGACAGATCAAATACACAGTAAAACCCATAATACTTCTAGCCTCCCCACCCCCTCATGCTCCACTGCAAGATTTACCCCCTGCCAAATAAATCCATCTTGCACTGCCCCTGGGAGGTGCCCAGTTAGAGGCTATTAGACGCTAGCAATGCCAAACCCACAGCCTTGGGTCAGCTGCATCCTGGGGACCGTTTCTTGTGGCAGGATGCTAGCTTTCAGTTTTAACTGAAAGGCAAGTACAACAGCTAGTTTTGCAGAGGTCTCCTGCACTATTTCTCAGAAAAATGACCTCTTCCACTGCAAATCTAAACGAGCGGACATGCCCGAGTCCAACAGTAATAAGTCCCGACGCCAGAGGTAACAAGATTGACTGATTTGACCTAGCATTTAGCAGCCGGCGATAGGGTTTGGTTTTAAGTGGCATTTTATACAGATTAATTTTTTACTGTTCATTGTATCTTTTGTATTGTGA
The DNA here is from genome assembly GCA_003113815.1 of Sphenodon punctatus. NCBI lineage: Eukaryota > Metazoa > Chordata > Lepidosauria > Sphenodontia > Sphenodontidae > Sphenodon > Sphenodon punctatus. The sequence continues at coordinate 3,123,196 of QEPC01009638.1, read as the reverse complement.
AAAAACAAGCATTTAACAGCTAATAATCCTTTCCTCCGAAACCCTCCCATTATTTTCTTAAGTGCCATGGAACTTAATGATGTATTTATTTATTTAAAAGCAAAACTACCCCTACCCTATCCCCCCCAGCTGCAAAAAGAGGAATTGGGTTCCTTACCTTGGGAATTCCTTTTCTATGTCCCTCGAGGGAGGTCATTCGGACATAGGGAGCGATCTCCTGGACGACCACTAGGAGGCAGCACAACTTTTGCTGGGAGCACGTAGGGAGGACGCTCCCCCGCCTTCCCAGGAGTGACAAGCCGAGGACCAACTGCTCAGCTGAAAAAACTTAACAGATATTAGAAAAAACGGACCCCCGGAGGGGCAACATTAAACTTGAAAACAAACAGTGAACTTATCTCAGTGCCCAGGTAAACCCGGGTGGGCCGAATGACCTCCCTCGAGGGACATAGAAAAGGAATTCCCAAGGTAAGGAACCCAATTCCTCTTTCTATGCCCTCTCATCCGGTAATTCGGACATAGGGAGGTACCAAAGCAGTATGGAAGCCAAAAAAACGGGTGGGACTGGGCGCTTATTGAGGATCTAGAACCCCCTGAAGCACCCGCCTCCCAAAAGTGGCTTCTGCAGACTCGAAGCGATCAATCTTATAATGCTTCATTAAAGTGTGGCGGCTCCTCCACGTTGCCGCTCTGCAGATTTCTAAGGTGGGAGCCCTAGCCCGGAAAGCCCAGTTAGTAGAAGCTGAACGGGTAAGTGGGCTAGGATTCTGGCTGGTGGTACTAAGTCTAAGGCTCTATAAGCATCCACTACGCATGCAGAAATCCACTTAGAGATACCTGCTTTAGAGACTTTTTTACCTTTAGAGTGCGGATGGTAGCTCACTAGTAGGGAAGAAGTTTTCCTAAAGGGCTGAGTACGCTCTAGGTAAATTTTGAGTGCCCTTCTAACATCCAGGGTGTGCGATAGCTTCTCTAGGGAGTGACGAGGCTTAGGGCAGAAAGAAGGCAGGACCACCTCCTGAGCTAGGTGAAAAAAGGAGGGGACCTTGGGCAGGAAGGTTGGGTCCAACCTGAGCAGCACCGACTCTTTCCTAAATATGCAGAACGCTGGGTCGAGCGCTCCGATTTCTGAGACCCTTCTCACTGATGTTATGGCAATAAGGAAAGCCATTTTAATTGATAGAAAGTAGAGAGAAACTTGATGTAGAGGTTCGAATGGGGGGCCCGTTAGGCTTTGAGGACCACATTGAGATTCCATGTAGGGAAACGATGTACTACTGGTGGAGCTAAACGTTTGGCCGCCCTTAAGAATTACTTGACGTGGGGATGTGCGGAGAAGCGAGTGCCAGAGGAAGGTGCTATGGTGCTGTCAATAGCCGATAGCTGTCTGGCCAGCGTGTTAGGGCGGAGTCCCTTATCAAGCCCTTCCTGAAGGAATTGAAGGATTTGCGGAGTGGAAGGATAACGAGGTGGAATTTGATGTGACTGGCACCAGCGAACAAAGATAGCCCAGGTTGATTGATAAATCCTTCTAGTTGACTGGTGCCTAGAAGCAAGGAGAGTCTGGATTACTGGAGCGGAGTATCCCTGGGATCGGAGAGCGGAGGTCTCAATAGCCAGGCTGTCAGTCTCAGGAATTCAGGCTGTTTGTACTGAAGGGGCCCCTGTGTGAGAAGGTCTGGTGTCACTGGTAGAGGAAGATAGATTCCCCTGGATAAGCTGAGGAGGTCTGGGAACCACAGTCTGCGGGGCCAGAATGGGGCTATTACAATGACCGTGGCCTGTCGCTTCTTGGCTCTGCCGATTGTTCTCCCTAGGAGTGGAAAGGGGGGAAAGCGTACAGCAGGCCCTGGGGCCAAGGGTGACCGAGGGCATCGTGGGCCTCCGCCTCTGGGTGCGGACTCCTGGTGAAGAATCTCTGCATCTTGTGGTTGGTGGCAGATGCGAAGAGATCCAATATAGGGGCTCCGAAGGTGGTTACCATGAGATTGAAAGCTTGTGGAGAGAGAATCCATTCCCCCGGGTCTAATTCTTGTCTGCTGAGCCAGTCCGCTTGTACACTGTGCTGGCCCTTGATGTGTCTGGCTGTCAGGGAGAGTAGACTGTCCTCCACCCAGCTGAGGAGAAGGGATGCTTCCTTGTGGAGGGATGAGGATCTGGATCCTCCTTGATTGTTCACGTAGGCCTGAGCGGTAGTATTGTCTGTGAAGACAAGTACATGTTGATTCTGCAGCTGTGTGGAGAAGTGAAGCAGTGCTCGACGGATAGCTCTGAGCTCCAGCCAATTTATGCTGTGCTCTAGTTCGTAGTTCGACCACGATCCCTGAGCCATGTGGGAGTCGAGGTGGGCTCCCCATCCGAATAGGCTGGCATCCGTGGTTAGTATTAGTCTTTCTGGTTCCGAGAGAGCAACTCGGTTGGCAAACCTGTGTGTTTGTTCCTGGCGGGCTGCGCGGTTGAGAGGTATGGGCTTGCCAGGGCCTGAAGTGGGCGAGAGTAGAAACGAGCCCATTGAGGATGGTGTATGAGCGATATCATCAGGCCCAGGAGGGATGCCAGGGTGAGAATTGGTACCTGTGGGCGGTTTCGAATTGCTGTGATAGTTAGTAGCTTGGTTTGCCGTTGGGATGGGATGAACACTCTGTTTAGGCAGGTGTCGAACACCACTCCCAGGTGCTCGATGCGTTGAGCCGGAGCAAGATGGCTTTTGAGGCTATTGATTATAAAACCGTGGCTCTCGAGGTATTCTCTGGTTTGAGAGAGGTGTGTTTGGGCCAGCTGAAGAGATGGAGCTTTGACTAGTAGATCGTCTAAGTACGGGTATACTGCTATTCCCTCTAGTCTGAGCTTCGCTATGAGGGGGACGAGGACCTTCGTGAAGGTACGAGGCGCTGATCCTAGACCGAAGGGGAGAGCCCGATATTGCCAGTGTTGGCCTTCGTAACAGAATATGAGCCACCTCTTGTGTGCTGGAAGGATGGGTACATGGAGGTATGCGTCTTGCAGGTCCAGGGATGCCATCCAGTCGTCCTTGGACAGGGCCAGGGATATGGAATGGAGGGTTTCCATCCTGAAGCGTTGCCTGCGTAGTGCTTTGTTGAGACGCTTGAGATCGAGCACCCCTCTCCAAGAACCGGATTTCTTTTGTACCAAAAAGAAAATGGAATAGACCCCTAGTCCGCGCTCGTGCCACGGCACTCTCTCTATTGCCCCCAGTTGTTGGAGCCCGGTGATTTCTGCTAGCATATTCATGTGCTTGAGTGGATTGTGAGAGCGAGGGGACATTCTGAAGACATCCCGAGGGTAGTATCTGGTCTCGATTGAGTACCCTCTCGAGACTGTTTGAACGACCCATGCGTCTGTCGTGGCTTGGGCCCATATTGGTGCAAACTCCAGTAGACGAGCGCTGATCTTTTGAGAGGCGGAACAAGAAAATGTGGTATAGTCAGGATTCTTGCCGGCGTAGCGGTGATCCTGAGCGGCAGTTCTGTTGGTGCTGAGCCGATGGTTTGGTGAACTTGGCTCCTCTGCCTCTCTGGTATCGATTGCGGTTGGCAGCGTTCCAGGAGGGTTGCGTGGAATAATGATAGCGCTTTTGGCCCTGTTGGAAACGAAAAAAGGGGCGAAAAGGATTCCTGGTGGATTGGACCTGGTTTAGTGTGTGCTTCTTATCCTTGTTCGAAGCATCGTTTAGCGCCTTGTCTAGTGCCGTGCTGAACAGCTTGCCGCCTTTGAAGGTGCTGTTCACCAGCAAGTTCTTAGCGTGGACGTCGGCTCGCCAGGAGCGAAGCCATAGTCTACGCCTGGCTGCCACATTGGCTGCCATCCCCTTAGCCACCCATGTTAGCATGTCCATAGATGAATCCATAAGGAAAGCCTGGGCTAGAGTAACGTTAGTGGCGAGCTTTCTGGACTGCGCTTTAGAAAGGTTGGGGTCCTTCCCCATTTTGAACCATTTCATTACCGCCCTTGAAACATAGGAAGAGGTGGTGGGAATATAGTCCCTGTCTGATTCGTCCTCACCGTCTGAGGAGGAGTCGGATTCCCCCTTTTTTAGAGCTCTGGGGGTGGCCCTTAATACCCTCTCTGCTCTTTTTATAAGCTTAGGGCCTTGGTCATGGGGAAGCTCCCTGCCCAGGTCTTTATGTCCCTTAGAAAGGATCTTTTCCCAATCCTGGGATTTGTCCTCTTGCATAAATTGGGAAGCAGTGGATGAGCCTGCTACGGACTCCTCCTCTGAGGAGGGTAAGGGATGGCAGGGAGGCCTCTTGTGGGGAGCCCGTGGCCGCTTGGCAGGGGGAGGGGATTCTGCATCCGAAGAGTCCCCTGAGAACTCCCCTTCCTTGGGGGGCGAGCCGTGATCATCCTCCTCAGCCGAGGAGGAGCCCAGCAGATCTGACAGTGATGCCTGGGGAGCGGGGCGCTTCCTTTTCCCCTTTCCCGCCGAGCGGGAGGTTCCTTTAAAGGCTCCCTTAGGGGGCTGTCTATGGGGGGCAGGCCTTTTCCTGTGAGACCTCTGATTGCTCTCTATTCGTGAGAGAGCCCCCATCATAGCCCTGAGGGCTTCCAGCTGGGCCCGCTGGAAGGCGTTGGCCTTGTTCAGTCCCAGGTCCCCCCTTACTTGGGAGGAGGCAGCTGATGCTGCCTCCTCCTCGTCGTTCTCCACGAGGGAATTCTGAGGGCTGCGGGCATCTTGGGGCTGCCGCGCGGGGAGGGAGGTCTCACTTTCAGTTTCCCTCGCCTCCGCCGCCATTTCAGATCTGGCCCTGCTAGAAGCTGGCGCCGCCGCGGCAGTATTCTCTGGCCTGCGTTTGGAGGCCCTGTGCTGCGTGGCTGCCGCTGAGGCGGTTTCGGCCCGTGGTTGGGGCGCCCGTCCAGCGGCCGCGCGGCAGGTTTTGGCGGTTTCAGCCATTGCGGCGGCGCTGAGGTGTCCGGGGGGTATCTCCGTGGAGTCCCCTCTCCGACTCGCTCTGGCCTGAACCCGAGGGCCAGCCCAGAGAGAAAAAGCCTCCTCCTGAAGCTAGGGGAGGCTGCGCCCGGTATAGGGTGCGGATGCACCTCCAAAGTTTTCAAATTTCGGGGATGTGGGTGCGGAGCACCCGGCTGCACGTCCTATCTGGTCTGAGGCAGACTTCGAACTGGGAAGGCGGGGGAGCGTCCTCCCTAAGTACTCCCAGCAAAAGTCGTGCTGCCTCCTAGTGGTCGTCCAGGAGATCGCTCCCTATGTCCGAATTACCGGACCAGAGGGCATAGAAAAAGGTGAATGCAATTTAAGCTGCATAAACAGGAGCATTGAAATCAATCTGTTATTCGGCACTGGTCAGACCTCACCTGGAGAAGTGACACCAAGTGGGGCTCCTTGTTTTATGGAGGAGACTAGCAAACTGGAGCGGGTTCAGAGGATGGTCAAGATAATAAGGGGTCAGAGGAAAGCAAAGTCTTTGAGGAAAGGCTGAGGGAACTGGGTATGTTCAGGGCCCCAAACTAAACGCGAGTCCGCGATTTGCAGATTTCCCACAGAATCTCCTGCCCTGCTTCTCCAGCCTGCGCAGGGGCGACGCGGGGCAGGAGATTCCATGGGGGGAGGGGGAAGAAAAAACCCTTGGAGATCCAGGCTGCATTGGGTGGGATGGGGTGGGCTGCCAGGGCTCTCCCCCCCCCCCCCCGGCCTGGCAAATCAACCTCAGTCAGCAGTGGCGGCAGCTGTTCCTCTCTGTGCTCTTCATCTGGCCACTTCCCGGCCCTTCCCAGCGGGGCCAGATGATGTCATCCGGCTGCATCGCCCTGAGCGGCTCCATGGGCTAGGCCCAGAAGCAGCTAGATGGAGAGCGCAGAGAGGAGCTGCTGCTGCTGCCGGGTGAATTGATTTCCCAGGCTGGGGGGGTGGGGCAAGCTCTGGTGCCCCCCCAGCCCAGCATGGCAAGGTGCAGAATTGGGCCCTTGGGTATATTTAGTCTAGGAAAGGGAAGACTAAGGGGAAGCAGGATAGTAGGGCTTCCAGCAAGAAGATGGCAAGGAACTGTTCTCCGCTGCTACAGACTGCTGGACCAGAAATAACGGGCAGGGTAAATATCAGTAAAGCTTTCCCAACAAGTAAGAGGTGGGAAGGTGTAAGCTCTCCCTCACGGGAGGTTTCAGATGAGAGGCTGGACAGCTATAGGACAGAGATTATGAAAGGGTTGTCATCCTGCATCCAAGCCAGGGGTTGGACTAGATTATCCTTGGGGCTCTGCCCAAATCCAATTCAATTTGCGCACCCGACTGACAAGTGAAAGTCAGCACAAAAGAAAAGCATAGGGTTCGAACTAAGAGCCAGTACTTCTCTGTTCTTTTTTGCCAGAAGTCTTCTTGGGGGCGCACTTTTCCCTTCTCTCTTCCGCCATATACATTTGCTGACATTCTTCAGCAGATCGGGTACCCACAGCCAAGGCTACCTCCAGCCAAAAGCCATTCTGGTGTTTGGGAAATGAAGCAACAGCCCTGCGAAGAGTGCAAGAGTCAGACTAAATCATCAGTGCTAAGACAGGCATGTGAACAAGAAACTGGCTAGAGCGCTCAACTAGGCTCATTTCCCCCTGGGTTTAAGACAGACACACTATGGAAAGACCAGTCGTCCCTAGCCGTACAAGCCACAATCCTTTCCTTGCTGGGTGCCCTCCCAATACTGTACGCTGTGGCACAAGCACCTTGAAAGAGCATGACGAGGTACATGTTGCTCAGAAGCCACGGACACATCGAGGGCCCTCGGAACTAGATCAGTGGCCCCTCAGGTCTACTTGTCAGGTGCACTGAGCGGGAATACTCAGCAATAAGCACGTAGACAACAGCCCTAAGTAGCATGGATTTAAGATCACTTCCTCGAGTGTTAATCCAATGCAACTGGTTTCCCCCCCATAAATTAAGGGAACCCTGCATTTGTGAATCCCACAGGCTCCTTTGCAGTGGAGAGATTGGATGGCAGATCCCTATTCTGGATTGTTATGGGATTCTGTCCCCTAATCTTTCCTGGGCCATGTTTGTCTGAACAGCTAAATCGAACACAAACAGCTCTATGTGGGGCTGCCCTTGATGACTGTTTGGAAACTGCAGCTGGTGCAGAAGATGGTGGCCCGGCTCCTTCAGGGGTGAGGAGTTGGGAGCGTATTACAACGGTGCGCTGAAGCCTGCACTGGCTGCCTGTAGATTTCCAGGCACAATTCAAGGGGCTGGTTTAACCTTTAAAGCCCTAAAGTGAGCGCCAGTGCGGTGTAACGGCCAAGTGTGTAGTACTTGGACCGGGGGTTGGGGACCCTGGTACTAGTCTCACCTTAGCCAGGAACTCACTGGGTGACCTTGGCCCAGTCACAATATTCTCTCAGCCTAACCTACCTCACAGGGTTATTGGGAGGATTCAGTGTTGGGTTAAAGTGTTATGTGTAGAGCGCTCCGAGTGCTATGGCAGGGGGGCACTATGTAAAAATAAAGTGGATGATTATTATTCAATGGTCTGGGCCCCAGATATCCGAGACCTCCTGTCCTTCCATGCCCCATTGTGGCCCCTGCCATCGGCTGGGAGCACCTCCCTGTGGGGACCAGCCATAAGCCTTGTCCATATGACATGGGCTCAACAAGGAGGCGTTCTCGGTGGCTGCCCCCGTGCTGTGGAACTCTTTCCCCCGGGGCTTCAATTGAGCCTAGGCGCAAGCGTCTTCTGGGGACAGTGGAAGAGACTTTTCTGCTGAAAAAGGCACTTGGCAGGCAGGGGTAGGGACGGGGTGGAGAGATTAGGGAGAGGGGAGGGGTTTCTTTTAAATTGTTTTTGTGTGTGATTATCTTAATGTATTTTATTTCTCTTTGTAAGCTGCCCTGAGCCTTTGAGGGAAAGGCAGGATAAATAAAATCAAATCAATAGGTTTTGTCAAGTTGTACCTCAGTATGTGCTCCAGAATAACCAGTGGATGATCCCTACATTTTCTAAACCAAAGTACCTTGTAACGTGAACCTTTTCCTTGTTTGGTGGGTGAACACGGTACACAAATCATTCCCAGGCAGCAGTACAAAGTTCCTCCCCTGCCAAGAACTCTATGAAATTCATCCCAGAATGCTTTGCATGAAAGACAGGAAGCAACAGGCACCACCAAGGCATGGCCACTAGGGTCAGATGGCAGCAGTATGAAATGGCTTTAAATGTAGTGTGAACAATTGCTTTGCCTTTGATAAATCGGTTTAGTTTGGTGGCTGTGGCCGTGGCTCTCAGGCTTTTACTACTCAATACACTTTACACTGAAGAAGAACAAAATCCTATTTCAGGGCCTTTTCCTACCACCGATTCCATTTCCTCTACGTTTCTCTTGGATCTGGATACGACACACACACAAACAGAAAATTGCACTTTTGTTTTTAGGAAACGTAACTTTCTAGTTGTCCTGCATTCAGCACAATACCACACCAGTCTGAGCTACTAACACCTCCCCTTCCACCGGCTGAAGCCAATGGCACAACTCGGTCGTGAATGGTGGAAGATTACTTTGGAGAATAACAGACACGATTTTACAGTATGAAGATTCCAATCTTATTTTTCATGAACATGAAACAATTATTAAAACAGGCATGTTCATAGGGCAGATGCCATTACCCTGCGCCTCCAAGGCTCCCACCCCACTACGAGACACTAGAAATCAATACTTGCCTAGACAGCTTCTGCAGTTCCTTCTCAGTCCAGCCTTCGCCCATGGCTGGAAGAGACTCCATGGAATTCCACACCTGCCTCTTGGCAGAGTTGCTCAATTTCCCAGGTGAAGACTTGACCCTATTAGACAGTTTGCAAACCTGTTTTCTAGCAGCTGCTTTTGGCTTCACTTCCTTTATTTGAAATTCTTCATCGCTATCATCACTTTCAGTGTCTGAACCAAAGGTATAGTTGACCGGTCTGCTTCCTCTCCTGCGCAAGGCCTGCGTACGTTCCCACCCATTCCGACAGGGCACACCAAGCAAATCGCTCTTCAGCTTTTCTTCCGACGTACAATTCTGGGCAGACTGAGCTAACTGTAACTCTCCATTTTGGTATGAAGTGGCGGGAGGATTTTCTAGTCTCCTCAACTCAGATGATTTGGTCTTTGGATCCCTCCGCAGACTCCTGGAATCAGAAGTAGTTTTATAATTGCCTCTCTCTCTTTCCCGGACCGGTTTAATTTTCCTCTTGATACACAGATTGTCTTCGTTGGATTCTCCATCACTCTTGCTTGTGGGCTCTTCTGCAGACTGCTTGCCTGAGCAGAATGGTTTTACAGCCCTTAAAGAATTCCTGGAAGCATCTAGGCCTCTGCTGGAGCCTGTCCTGGAGCCAGCGCTCCCCCTGCCGTGCTGCGGCACACTTGGCGCGGCACATTTTTCTACACTCCTGCTAATGTATTTTGGGTTCTTTTGACACCACCTTTTAGAATTCAAGGGAGTCAGTGTAACAATAGCCTCTCTCTTATGAAGTTCATTCAGATCAACTCCTGGATCCGTCTCCTCCGAGTCCGAAATGAAACAACGCTGGTCTCCTTTGGCATCGGAACGCCTCTCTTTTTTGGAGTTCTTGGGTCTCTCACTGACTCGTCCTAGAAGAGAGAGTTTTATTTTTACACAAACTAGAGACTCTGTGCCGAGTAGCTACACTAGAACACCCCAGAATTAGTTAGCTGCAAGCACACTCGGCTAAGACTGGGTGCTCCTTCCAGTTACATGGGAAAGTGGCTAGAAAGCCAGCAGTGACTCCCAACTCCATCCCACTAGCAGAAGACAGGGGCTCTGACTCAGTAGTTCAGGAGGCAGCCTATCTGTGTAAGCTGGGCCATGGAGCAAGACTTACGCTGCCTGCTCCCCTCCCCAAGCACACACAAAGGAGCAGGCGCTCCACATGGATGGGGGATTGTGCTGTAGAGTCTAATCCTGGCCCTGCTTCGGACACGCACAGGCCAGCTGCCCTCATCCCAAGACAACCCTTTCAGCTGTTCACACGAATGCAATGACAGGGGCTACTGGCAATCAGAAAGCTGCCCCATAGCTTCTACTCTCCCTGAGAGACTTGGGCTAATGCACCCCTTGCATGGTCTGGAGTCACGCGGTCAGCTCCACGCAGCGGGCGAGAACACACTACTTGCTCCAAGACCTCAACAAAACAGTTTCCTGTTGCCAGAAACATGGAAGACAAGCCTTCCACCTTTGTGCTCAAATGACAAGACTCCAGCCAGCCAAGACAACAGGATGGGATCCATGTTCCCCAATTATCCCTCTGCCTGTTGGTGGTGAAGGGAACACAGGCTTCCGACGACAGGATTCAGAGAAAGCTAAAGCGTATTCCCCACCGTAACATGTTGCATGCGGGGCATTAAACTTCATTATCCCCAAACCAATCGTGTTTATGGATGACTGCACAGTGCATGATGGCAGGAGATAATAAGCAGGGGCTCAACAGTATTGTGCTCACAATGCCACATACGGTAGAACAAAGAAAAAAGATTGTGCTGGTCTTGATGGACGGGACCGTGCTCTGTGCAAATGGTAGAGAAAAGTGTGCGAAAGCCTCTCTCGACAAACGCATACATTTGTAGAACTTTATGGGGTTTTGCCTGGCATGCAAGCCCAGTGGCGTACACGCCAAGAAGAAAGAGAGACTCCCATGGTGAACTATTCAGCTCTGCGAGGGACAGACAGCAAAAGGCTAATGAAAACGTTTTCTTCTGCAAGTTTTTTAGTCTCACCATGAGATGAGAGTGTAGGAGTCGCACTGCATCATCAGTGGCTGAAGCTACAGGACTCCGGACTGTCTCAACGCTGCATTATATTACAGGCATCAGCAAGTCTTGGGCTAAACAAAATGCTGAAGCCAAATCCAATGGAAAGGAGCGTCCACGCGCTACCTAAAGCGTGCTGAGTCAGAGGAAACTCACCCACCAACACCAAATCCCATTCCTTTCCCCTAGCGGTGGGGAAACGGCTCCCTCCCAGAAGCCACTTTGAACATTTGTCCAAGCTGAGGGCTTCAGAGAAGTTGGGGGTGATGGGGCGTAATGGAGATGTCCAAGGACAGCCCTGTTGTGGATCTGTCCCCACTCCTTGTGTGCCTCATGCTCTCATCTTCACTCCCTCCCCCCGAGCTCAGGCTTTCAGGGTGTGGGGGCAGGGACTGGATCCCGGAAGTGGACAGGGGCCACACAAAAGCTAGCTGTGGGTCACTTTTGGCCCAAGCCTTCCCCCCCCACACCCATCCCTGCTTTACCCAGCTGAACAGCCCCAGAGAAGCTATTCATGCTAGAGATATAAGCAGGACTCCAATCCCAAGCAACCCAAAGCAGGTGGGGTCTGATTAACTGATGACATGCTGCACTCCCACCCCTGGGTCTTCCAGTCCTTCTGCGAGGGAGAACGGTTCTAATCATCAACAAGAACCCCACTCTCAGAAGGGGATTTCAGCCGGGTTCTACTGCCTGAAGCCAATAGGAGCCCCCTAATTCACTTCACAGAACAGAATTTGGTTTGGAAAGTAACTTCTTTGAAATGCAAGCATCCTTCCGCTCGAAGGAACTCGAGAGCCAATTTCCAACAAAAAAGAAAAAGACAGGAGTCAAGGGAAAAGTGTGCAGTTTAGTCAGTTCAATCACTGAAAAAGAACGGTTGGTTAAAATGGGAGAGACTGACATAAAACGACTGCTGAATGAATAGATAAGTTTATAGAAAAGAGAATTGGTCACCTACCTTGGTGAATTGTCCTCCGGCGGGTAGCTCCTCCCATAACCGACAGGAGGCAGAAGATCCCGGATTTTCCTGCGCATGCTCCCTAGGGCTGCCCCTCCCATCCAGCTCTAGGAGTTCCCAAGCAGAGGACCAGCTGCATTTAAGCTGACACCAGTCCTGTCTCTGACCCCCTGCTCGCCATCAATCTGACCTCCTGCTCGCCATCAATCTGACCCCCTGCTCGCCATCAAGGGAATGGCTAACCCAACTGAGAATTATAACAAAAAAAAAACGCCAGAAGCGGAACTGATGGGCTGAAACCTGGGACCACCCTGTGCCTCCTAATTCCTTTTGGCTGTTTAGGGTGGGGCTGGAGGACTGTCTGCGTAGCAGAAGAAAAGAATTCACCAAGGTAGGTGACCAATTCTCTTTTCTCCCCCTGCAGCAGACAGTCCTCCAGAGGGACATACCTGAGCCCCTGAAAAATCTAAGGGAGGGAACAGCCAGGTTCCGCCGGCTCCAGCACCGCCTGAAGCACCCGTCTGCCAAATGCCGCTTCAGCCGACTGCTGGGTATTAATTTTGTAATGTCTCACGGAGCTTTGGAGTGAAGCCCACGTCGCTGCCCTGCATATTTCCTCGTACGAGGCCCTTGCCTTGAAGGCGAACGAGGTAGCTGCCCCTCGAACAGAATGGGGCCAGACCCCAAGAGGTGGCACCTTCCCGTTTGCCCTAGAAGCTTCCACTATTGCTTGTTTAACCCACTTCGCAATTCAGGTCTTGGACCCTTTTACGCTAGCTCTAATATTGACAAATAGCGCTGTAGACTTGCGGAATGTCTGTGTTCTTGCCAAAAAGATCTTTAAGGCGCGGCGGACATCCAAGGTGTGCCACAGCTTTTCCTTTGGATGGACCCCCAGCTCTGACATTCTTCTGGCTGAAGTGATTGCCATGAGGAAAACCACCTTGAGGGAGAACATGTACAACGAAACATGAGAAAGAGGCTCGAAGGGAGCCTTAGTCAGTGCGTTAATTACCAGATTTAAGTTCCAGGAGGGGCATCTGTGGACCACTGGAGGGGCAATGTGTTTAGCTGCCCTGAGAAATTGACCAACGTGTTTATGGTTTGACAGGTTCCTCCCAGTTCCCGCACTCAGAACTGAACTTAATGCAGCCGCTTGCCTTGCTAGAGTATTGTGTCTGAGGCCCTTATCCAGTCCCATCTGGAGGAAGTCCAGGACCTGACACATCACGGCTTCGCAGGGTCCAGCCTCCTGGACAAGCACCATAGGGAGAACACTTTCCAGGTTGCCCTATACGACCTCCTGGTGGCCAGTCTCCTGGCTGCCAGAAGGGTGTCCAGAACAGCCCCTGAGGAGCCTTTCCTTTGAAGTGCTAAGCGCTCAATCTCCAAGCTGTCAGTTTTATCGAGCTCACATTCTCGAACAGAACCGGCCCCTGGGATAGCAGGTCGTGAAGGGGGGAGTGGGGGGAAGTAGAGACAGGTACCGTCCCCCGCTCAGTTCCATAAGGTCGGAGAACCATGGTGCCACTAATATTATTTGCACCTTTTCCCTTTTTGTTTTTGCTACTGTCCTTGTTATCAGTGGCATGGGGGGGAGACGCATACAGGAGGCCTGATGGCCCCACCTCTGGTTCAGGGCATCCATAGCTACCGCTCCCGGCGAGTATGCCCTTCTTCTCATGAATAAATCCAGTTGAGTGTTGTCCTGGCTGGCGAACAGATCTATAGATGGGAGACCGAAGGCCTCCACTCTCTGTCTGAACACCGTTCTGTTCAGCATCCACTCCCGTGGATCCAGAATCCTCCTGCTGAGCCTATCTGCCTGGAGGTTGTCTGAGCCCCTGATGCGAAGGGCCTTCAGGGATGACAGATGTCTCTGGGCCCAGCTCATGAGGGATTGAGCTTCCCGATTGAGGGAGAGGGTGATTGATGTAGGCCTTTGCCATAGAATTGTCTGAATCTAAACGAGGACGTGGGACCCCGACAACTGTCGAGTAAGGCTGGCCAGGGCCAGGCGGACTGCCCTCAGCTCCAGGAAGTTTATGCTTCTGGCCGCCTCCCTCTTGGACCAGAGACCCTGGATTGAGGTGTTGTCCATGTGAGCCCCCCAGCCTAGCAGGCTGGCGTCTGTGGTGATCACCTTTCAATAGGGTTCTGTGAGCGGCACCCTTTCTGAAAAGCGAGTTGCGTCGAACCACCAGGACATGGAGGACTTTAGCTGTTGTGGGAGCCGAACCCAAGGGTTTCGCCCAGCTGCCAGATCCTTCTGTAAAGGCCTGAGCAGCATCTGCAAGAGCCTGAGGTTGCAACGGGCCCACTAAACTTGCCTGGAGCAAGACACCATCAAGCCTAGAAAGCTTGCCAGGGTCTTGAGCCTTAGGCGACAGCTGGCTCGGAGACGCACCCTCGAGCAAATTGTCTCCCGTCTCTTGAGAGAGACGTGGACGGTGTTTAAGGCTGTATCGATGACCACCCCCAGATGCTCTATCCTGTGGGAGGGCATCAACTGACTCTTTTTGAGGTTGATCACAAACCCATGGCTGATGAGGTAGTCTATGACTCTGGCTACGTCCGCAGCTGCTTTGTCCTGACAGGGAGCCCTGATCTGCAGGTCGTCTAAGTACGGTAAGACATGGACCCCCTCCCTGCGTAGTATTGATGATGGCCTCAGTCTTCCCTAAAATGGGTACAACCCCCCACCACCACCCCGCTGTATAATCAAGGGCCAGTAAACTTGAACCAGGAGGGCTTGAAGGGACAGGCCTCACTGGTGACCAAGGACCGACAAATGTGGAAGAGGGGAGCTTGAAAGGATAGCCCCCATAGCAAAGAGGGGCTTGTAAAAAAGGATCGGGCCCAGCCACCATGGAACCCAGCAGAAAGTAGGTGGCTCATGTGAAATACCAGCCTGAACCTGGGGGGAAGAGAGGAAAAAGGAAAACACCTAGAGTAAAGTATGGGGCCATTAAGAGGCATTCTTCCTATTCAGTAAAGCACCGATGACTGGAACTTGGAGCAGCAACCCCCCCTCCCCCCCCAAGGAATCCAGGAGTTCCCTTGTGCCTTTTATGTCCCAGGGAGCTGATCGTTAGTCCTCTCCTCCCCTCCTTAACTACCCTCCAGCCACTGTTGTTTACTCTTTCCCCCTGTCTCAAAGATACCTTATGCATCTTGTATGGCCCTTTTTGTGATGGAAGTAAAAGTTTGGTTCCTCCCCTCGTTAGCTCATTGTGTTCCCCAAATGACCCATCGTAGCCCCCCCAAATCCTTTGTTCAGTACCCTATAACTGCCCCTGGTTTTCCCATCAACCTCTGAGAAATCTTTGGACCTAGATATGAGCAGCTAGTCTGCACGTGTCTAAGTTAAGGGTTCTCCCAGACCTTGGTCTGCCCCTCCTCCTCCTCCTCCTGCCATTCCCCGAACGCCGCTGGGTCCGTGGGTCGCCTGTCAACAGGCTAGGAAAGGTAACCTCAGGTCCAGCTTCTCCAGCCAGGTGGGGAAGCCTCTCTCTCTCTCTCTCTCTTTTTCTCACACACAGTCCCCCTTTGCGGAGCCTTTTCTGGATTCCCCCTCCCCCCCCCATCACCTACCTTACTTTCGCTTTTCCAGCCACCGCTCGTAATTTCCCCCTTTAGAAATCCCGCCAGCCAGACCAGGGCTGTACTACTTTGTTTTTGTGTAGCAATAAACTTGTTATTGGACACCTGTCTCTCTCTCTCTCTTTCTGTTTGGGGAAGGTACATAAACTGCCTGTAGCACGTACTGTCCTCAGCCTGATCCTTTTGAACCTGTGGAGACCCCGGTTTACGTAATTAAGCTAATTCCCCCCTGTAGTAGAGGAACGGTGATTATTGGGGTACATTGCCTCGAGAGGTCACGAGTGTGGGGGGGGGTGTCTCCTGTTGGTTTCCCACCAGAGTCACCAGGGTCTTGGTAAAGGTTCTGGGGGGCGAGGAGAGGCCAAACGGCAAAGCTCTGTACTGCCAGTGACCCTGATTGAAAGCGAACCGGAGCCATTTCCGATGCGCCGGCAGAATTGGAATGTGGAGATACGCCTCCTGCAAATCCAGAGATGCCATCCAGTCTCCCCTCCATAGACTCTGACAAATTGAGGTGACCGTTTCCATTTTGAATTTTTCCAGCCTCATCCATTTGTTCAGGGCTTTCAGATCGAGGACCGCCCTGAAGAGATCCGACTTCTTCGGGACTAGGAAGATTATGGAGTAGAGTCCTAAACCCCTTTCTTCCTGAGGGACCTGCTCTATGGCCCCAATAGAATGCAATCTGTTTATTTCACTGGACATGGCCAGCACTTTTGGGAGGGGGGTTGATGGGGGGAAGGCAGGAATCTGCCTCTTGGACGGCCGAGGAGTTCCAAGGCGTAGCCTTGTGAGACTACCTGCAAGACCCAAGCATCTGAAATCGACCTTTCCCAGACAACTGAGAAAAACAGCAGCCTGCTCCCTATCTCCATGCCCCCTTGCCATTCATGCTTGCTTGGGCTGCTGGGGGGCCTGGGGTCCCAAGATAAGAACTTGTCTGATCTATGCTGCTGCTTTTGGCCCCGACCCCAAAAAAACTGCCTAGGCTCTCTGTCTCGCCCCTGGGTTCGCCTGCCATAGGGGGCGGAATAAGGTCCGAATCGAAAGGCCGGGGAGCAAAAAGGCTTCTTTTTGGCCCCGAACTGCTGAAGGGTTTTTGTCTTGGACTTATCTGATGCATCCGCCAGACTTTGTCCAGACAAGCGCCAAACAGCTTAAAACCCTTGTATGGACCCTCTACTAGTAGGTTTTTTACTGTAGTGTCCCCCTGCCAGGACCTTAGCCACACTCTCCTTCTCGCTCCTACAGACAGAGCCATAGAACGAGCCGACCAGGACACGTCTGTCAGCATCGCAATAGCCAGGGATACTCTGGAAGACAAAACTTTGGCCCTTTTGTCCGATATATTTTCAGACTGCATCTCCTGTAGCCAAGCCATCAAGGCTCTTGCCACATAGGAAGAAAGAATATTGATTTGTAGGGACGCTGTGGCCGAGTTGGACTCTGAGTGCCCCATCGACAGCCCGATCTGTCGGGTCTTTCAGATAGCAATCCCCCTCCGTAGGGAAAACCGTCTGCCTTGCCAGAGAGGCAGCGGTGGCATCCACCTTGGGGTTTTTGAAAATGTCCCCTTTTTTTTCTTGAAAAACTGTAGAGGACTTCCTGTGTCTTATTCATTTTGACCCCTTTACCCGGGTGCTTCCACTCGGAGAGAAAGGAAACTTGGGTACTTACCGCTGAATTTTCCTTCTGCGGGGGATCCTCCTGGCCGGCCAGTCTGGACTGTAGGGTAGATCCCGCCGGGAGCCAGTAGGAGGCAGACATTCAACTTTTGAGGAGCCTACCAGGAGGGATCTAGCCTCAGCTCCCGAGTTTGAAATAGCTGTACTTGAGACTTAAAAATACCCAATAACCGCTAAACCTTAACCTATTAGCAAAGGTAACTGATTATAAGAGTGAACCAACTCTGTCCACCCTAACCAACTGAGAACGAATAAAGCCACTGATCATCTAATTATGACTGGGAACAAGAGTTTCCCCCCCCTTGGAACCACCACAGAGTTGACCTCACTCCGGGTGGGGACTGGCCGGCCAGGAGGATCCTCCGCAGAAGGAAAATTCAGCGGTAAGTACCCAATTTTCCTTTCTCCCGGGGGATCCTCCTGGCCGTCCAGTCTGGACTGTAGGGACGTACCAAAGCAGTACGCTTAACCCCAATCAAGGGAGGGAAAGACTAACTTAAGGAGGGAGGTCATAGGTATCTGTGATCTCCAGACGTGCCAGCGTACGTCTCAGAGGACTGCCTGCAGTACCTGTCTCCCAAAGGCTGCATCTGCTGAATCTTGCAAGGGAATCTTATAATGAGAGGTAAAGGAATGGACTGATGACCAAGTTGCAGCCCTACAGATTGTTGCGTAAGAGGCTGCGTTCCTGAAAGCCTGAGAAGTGGCAGCGCCCCGCAGAGAATGAGCAAAAAGACCCGAAGGGGAAAGCTTTCCCTCAGTCTTGTAGGCTTCGGAAATACACAGGGTCATCCACTTAGCTATCAATGACTTGGAAGCTTTCAAGCCCTTTCTCTGGGGGTTATAAGAAACGAACAAGGCTGAAGATCGTGTAAAAGGCCGAGTTCTTTCCACATAAACCTTAAGAGCCCTTCTCACGTCAAGAGCGTGCCACTGACGCTCCAGCGGGTGAGAGGGGTTCGGGCAAAAAGATGGCAAGTAGATCTCTTGTTCCCTATGAAACCTGGAATCCACCTTGGGGCTGAAGGCTGGATCCAGTCTAAGGGTCACCGAGGATTCCTTAAAAGAACAGAGAGCGGGCTTGATGGAGAGGGCTTCTAGTTCTGACACTCTCCTGGCCGAAGTAATCCCCACTAAAAAGGCTACCTTGAGGGAGAGAGAGTACATAGAAACCTCCCTGAGAGGCTCGAAAGGGACCTTAGTGAGCGCTCTCAGAACAAGGTTCAGGCTCCAAGAAGGGAACCTGTGCACCACCGGAGGGGATAGAAGCCTAGCGGCCCTAAGGTAACGCCTCGCATGAGGGTGTCCCGAAATCCTTCGACCTCTGAGGGTGGCCAGCACGCTATTAAGGGCTGCCAATTGCCTCTGTAAGGTACTAGGCTTTAGCCCCCTATCCAGACCCCCTTGTAAGAACTCTAAGACTATACTAATGGAGGCTTTCTCCAGATCCTGAGACCTGGTCTCACACCATCTCACGAATGTTGCCCAAGTGCTCTGATATATTCGCCTCGTAGCAGGCTTCCTCGATTGTAGTAAGGTATTCAAGACCCTTGAAGAGTATCCTCGTCTCCTCAAGGCCCTCCTTTCAAGCTCCAGGCTGTTAACCTGAGAGATTCTGGGTTCTCGTGCACGATCGGCCCCTGGGTTAGCAGGTCCGATCTCGGAGGAAGCCTGAAGGGAAGACCCTGACTGAGTTCTTGCAGATCTGCGAACCATGGCCTCCTGGGCCAGTACGGGGCTACTAGTATTACTCTCGCCCGCTCCTTCCTGACTTTCGATATTGTCCTCTGAATAAGCGACAGTGGTGGAAACGCGAACAGGAGCTCCTGTGGCCAAGGGCAATTCAGCGCGTCGAAGCCTATTGCTCCGCTGTCCGGGTGTCGAGATATGAACCTCTCTGTTTTCGCGTTCTCCGAGGATGCGAACAGGTCTATGGATGGGAACCCAAACCGTTCTGTTATGGCTCGGAAGGTCGACTGATGTAGGGACCATTCTCCTTGATCGATCTGAACTCGACTGAGCCAGTCGGCCTGAGTATTGGAGACCCCCTTGATGTGAAGGGCCCTGATGGAACCGAGGTTGCTCTCCGCCCATCATATGAGAATGGTGGCTAATTGGTGAAGTGCCTCGGATCTCAAGCCCCCTTGATGGTTTATATAGGCCTTCGCGACCGTGTTGTCGGTATAGATCAATACGTCCTTCCCCTTCAGGAACGGTGCCAGTTTTTTCAGAGCCAAGTAAATCGCCCTCAACTCCAGCCAATTGATATGATGGGACCTCTCCCACCGTTGCCACTTCCCTTGAGCTGAGTGGCCCTGTGTGTGAGCGCCCCAGCCTCTTAGACTTGCGTCTGTGGTCAGGGTTGTGCTCTCCGGATCTGAGAGGGGCATCCCTGGAGAGAATCTGTCATGGTGAGTCCACCACACTAGAGATTTCTTGAGGAGAGGCGTCACCTGGATTGATAGGTTCTGGCCTTGAGTCAGAGCGTCCTGCCACGGCCGGAACCACCGCTGAAGGGGTCTGGAGTGCAGTCTTGCCCATTGAACGATACCCAGGCAGGAGGTCATGGTCCCAAGGAGGCTTGCCAGTGTCTTTAGTCTGGACCTGGGCTTCTCTGTTATTTGTTGGATGAGATTCAACAGCTTTAGACGACGCTGTTCGGAGAGGAACAGCCTGCTCTGTTTGGTGTCCAGGATGACCCCTAGATGTTCTAGGGTCTGCGAGGGAGTGAGATGACTCTTCTTGCGATTGATGACGAAACCGTGGTCCTGCAGACACTGCATGACGCGTTGGATGTCTCTGCGTGCCTGACTGCAGGATGGAGACCTGACCAGGATGTCGTCCAAATAGGGGTGGATCTTTATCCTCTCTGTCCTCAGAATCGCTACTAGTGCGACTAGCACCTTCGTGAAGGTTCTCGGGGAGGTTGCTAAGCCGAAGGGTAGCGCCCTGTACTGCCAGTGTTGTCCTGCATAACAGAAGCGGAGCCACTGGCGATGATTGTGGTAGATCGGGACATGAAGGTAGGCCTTCTTCAGGTCGAGTGCTGTCAGCCACTCGTCCTGCACGATCGCCGTCCTGATGGACTGCAGAGTTTCCATCTGGAACTTTTGAATTTTGAGGACTCGATTCAGTTTCTTTAGATCTAAGATGGCCCTCCATTCGTCTAGCTTTTTCGGGACTGGGAAAATGGTGGAGTAGAGTCCTTGTCCCCGTTCGAGAAGGGGCACCTCCTCTATTGCTCCGATGGTCTGGAGCCTGACGATTTCTGCTCGCATGGCTTGTTGTTTGACCAGATCCCTGGGAATGGCTGATGAGCGGAAGTATTGCAGGGGGGGGGGGGGGCGGCGGAGTGTTTTAGCTCTATTACGTAGCCCCTTTGGATTGTCTGAAGAACCCATGCATCTGTGGTGCTGTTTGCCCATTTTGCTGCGAACAGCTGAAGTCTGCCCCCTAGGGTTGAGCTGGTCCAGAGGGCAGGACTGTGCGTAGTCAGGCGTCCTGTTTAGGTTGTCCTGCTCCGTCTCTGTTTGTTCTTGTTATCGGCGCCCCGCTGCTTCTGCCATCTTGGCTTGTAGCGCTGTTGATTCCCCCTATGGGGAAAAAAGGGACGCCTGGAGCTCCCTGCTTGGGTGTAGGATGCGCTGTTGGGACGAAAATTCCGCTTGGGCACCCCCACGCTCTGCAAGGTCTGCTTTTTTGACTTGTCCGCCGCATCTGTCAGCACTTTATCCAGGCAGACGCCGAACAACTTACGCCCCTGAAACGGGTCGCCCACCAAAGCGTTTTTTGCGATGTTGTCCCCTCTCCATGACCTCAGCCACAGGCGACGTCTAGCTGCTACGTCGGAGGCAGCTGCCTTTGCAGACCAGCGAAGCATGTCAGTAGAAGCATCTGCCATGAAGGCGTACGCTAGTTGAATCCGCATGGAACAGCACTCTGGTCATTTTATCCGAAATGCCCGGGTCTGAGGCTCTCTTGATCCCCACCATTAACGCTCTGGAGAAGTAAGACGAGACCATGGCCATTTTCATTACTGCTGAGATCTCGTCGAAGTGTCTCCGCAAGTTGCAATCTATTGCCTTGTCTGTTGGATCCCTGGGGAAGCAGTCCCCTTCTGTCGGGAACACGGAGCTTTTAGCTAAAGAAGCTGCCGTGGCATCCACCTTAGGGGTTGATAAAAAGGCATTCTTTTTCCTGTTGAAAGAATAAAGGGACAACTGAGACCTTGTCATCTTGGAAGGCCTGTTAGGGTTCTGCCACTCCTGACAGATAATCCTTTCATAAGCCTTATCCAGCAGAAGCCCCTTGTCTCGGCCCCTCGCTCTGGGAAGGTAACCGCTAGCTTCCTCCTCCTCCTCTTCTTCGGACGAGGATGAAGCATCCTTATCTTTTTTCTGCTTCAAGTGAAGGGCTTTGGTGAACTGTTCATAGATCAGGTCCCGATACTTGCAGGGGAACTGTCTGTCTGGGTCCAGGGAGGGGTCTAAGTTCGCCTCTCCTGAGTCCTCCTTGTCAGCTGGTTCCCCTTCACTGACAATCTCCCCGTCTGAAATCCCCTCCTCCTCTTCCTCCATGGACTCCACCGGGGTAGAGTCCATTCCCCGCTTGTCTTTACTGCCCCGACATGAGGTGACATCCTCCTCAGAGTCGTGACTGGCAAGGCAATCATCCTGCTCCTCCTCAGATGAAGCCGGGGAGACAATTAGATTAGAGGAGCTGCTTGGGGAGGGGCTGCTTGCCCTTACCAGCCCTTCTGGAGCCCCCCTTGTAAGGTCTGGAGGCCGTAGCTCTAGGAGGGGACCTCTTTCATTTGAGCTCTGTCAGAATCTCCTTTAAGAGCTCTGTGTGAAGATCCTGCCTTGCTGGAGGGGTCAGAGCTGAGTCCCCTGCTACGGACCCTGTCGGGGAGGGCTGGGGAGAACTCACTGCGAGGGGCTGCTCGGTAGAGGCCCCTGAATCCGAAGCTGTGGATCTCCTTTTTGCCGGCATCTTTAAAGGCCCATGTGAAAGCTCCCTCCTGTGCCTGGCAGAGTCGGTGACTGGGAGAGTAGGCACGGTCTCTGTCAACTGTGCTAGAGACCAGAACTGCTGAGAGAGGTCCGCTGCTGCGGTAAAACTGCAGAGATCCTTTCTCCCGGGTCTAAGAAAAGCTTTGATCCCTGTAAAACTTCCTAGCAACGAGTGCGGCAGGAAGTGCCTGGAAAGCGCGTTCTTGATTGGCTGTCAGGAGAAAGCCCACAAAACACACTCCTCTCCCCCGCCGGAAATCTCCCGGGGGGGGGGCCTCGCAGCGTGTTTGCCGGCGTGCTGGGAATCGAGTCTCGCCTGCCAGGCCCCGGGCTAGGAGCCTCTTCTCCACCGAGGCCCCCCTAACCGCGGTTCCAAGTGCGGGGGGGGGGGGGGGGCGAACGGCCCTGAGAGGGGAAGCCGCCGCGCTGCCGCCCCGGGGAAGTCAACTCCCCACGTCGCCTCTGACCCGCCTCCCGAGTCCAGAGAGGAAGGGTGGAGGGGGAGGGTTAAGGGGCCGCAGACAGGTCCCGATGGGGGAAACTGCTGCGCCTGACCACCAGGGAATCCCCGCTCCGGAGGGGAGCCCCCCGTCAAGGCCCAGTACCCTGGAAGGCCGGGTAGGTGAACAGGGCGGAGAATTTCTCTCCCCCTGCCACCGGGCCGGTTCCTTTGCTGGAAGAGCGCCCCACTCCAGAGGGTAAGGTAAAACCTGGGCTGACTTCTTCCAGCTCACTCGCCTGCGTCCTTACTGCCCCAAGGCAGACAAACAACTGGGGAGCTGAGGCTAGATCCCTCCTGGTAGGCGCCTCAAAAGTTGAATGTCTGCCTCCTACTGGCTCCCGGCGGGATCTACCCTACAGTCCAGACTGGACGGCCAGGAGGATCCCCCGGGAGAACCAACTTCTCGAAGACTCTGTCCAGCGGAAACCTTTATCCCTCCCCTGGAGAGTGGGTAAACGCTCCCTATCATCAGCCTCCTCCGATTCTGAGGAATGGCCCTTAACGGGGCTCTTGGTCAGTTGTAGGGTCTTAATGACCTGACTGAGAAATTCCTCCCTATACTGCAATGGGAACTTTCTATCTCACTCATTAGGGGAGGGAGTCGGATGCCACTCTCCCTCTTCCAGCTCTGAAACGGAGAGGTGGGAGTTCGTTTCTGCTTCTGAGAGCAGGCTGAGTCCCTCTTAGGCCGCCCTCTATCCTCCTCCGCCAAGTTCTCACTGGCAGAGGATTGCGATGAGCCCAGAAGGCAGGAAATGGCTCCCCCTGCTGGCCGACGGGGAGTTCCCGTCTTTTTTGCCCGGCTCCCTTTTTTCCCCTCGCACCCCTTGTCTAACCGAGGGGCGCTTTCTCTTTGTCCCCTGCTCCTGTCTGAGGAGGGACAGAGTCCAGGATCTTGCCTATCGTGGTGTTGAAGGCAAGGAGGGGATCAGGGGGAACCCCTGAAGACTCGGGGGGGGGAAGCAGCGGGGGAGCATGGCTGGATTCTCTCTGCGAGGGAGCCTGCTGGAGGGAAGGTAAATCCTGTGAGGCCCTGCCAACTAGGCGGGGGGGGAGGAAGGAGAAGGAAGGAAGCGGAAGGGGATTCCACCGCGATAGGAGGCCCCAGGGCCTCCTCATTCCCCCCCGTCCGCACCACAGAGCAGCCCTACCTCCATCCTGGTGGTGACCTCCATCTTCTGCTCTCTCAGCCTTGCAGCAGCGCGGGTGATGGGAGCGCTGGCGTGCTCTCCCTCCCGAGAGATCTGGCTCTGAACTGCCTCTCTGCCATGGCAGGAGGCTGTTCTGGACGGAGGAGAGCGGGCGCTGGAACCTTTTTCCCGAGTGGCGCCCGCCTCCCCGCTCCCGAGCTACTGCAGGGGAGCTGGCCCGGGTTCTGATGCCAGTTCCCTGGAACGCGGCAAAGCCGTCCCCCCATGGCCCTGTCACTCCAAGGATCCTGGGCGCTCCGCCCTGGAGCGAAAGCAGCGTCCTGCTGGTCCGAGGCAGAAGATAGAACTGGAGCTGGATGGGAGGAGTAGCCCTAGGGAGCATGCGCAGGAAAACCGGGGATCCTCTGCCTCCTGTCGGTTATGGGAGGAGCTACCCGCCGGAGGACTGTCTGCTGCAGGGGGAGAAATGCATTGCACTGACACAAGGAGTTAAAACTGCTTCAAGACGTCACTTATTTAATGTGTCTCCCCTCACATATGGATTCTCTCCCTCCCCCCTATTACAAAGGGCCCCAGGTCCAGATTAGGGGGGTCACTTATGGAAGATAGATGTTTCAGGGCCTGCGTTGGTGCCATAGGTGCCCTGCAACATGGCCCCCTAGTCCAGACAGTACTAGCTGACCGCTTCCACAGCTATTTCACGCTTTACCTGCAGTTTGGCTTGGAGCAGTTCCTTCCTTTTCCTCTCTGGTTTTCTTCAGAGAACTGGAAGCTGAAATGCTTTGAGGTCGTCCTGAGCTAGCCACCTTGAAAAAGGAGAAATATAAATGGCTGCCTGAGTTCAGCACAAAACAAAACGTTCCCAGAGGTTTATTAGGAAGCACAGTGTCAGAACGTTTTCCCCCCCATAGGCACGATCCTACAAATTGAAATCATACGGTTTCAGTAAGGCAGTTTTATAGATCGGGAGTCCAGTCTAAAGCTGCCCCCTCCCCACCCCCCCAACACACAAAAGGTGTTTTTGGCAGCAGATAGCGGTCTCATAAGCTTACATAAACTCAACAAGCACATTCACTCAGGGCATCAATATCGTTGAGGAGCTACATGCACAAAGCAGGACAGAAACCAGACTGCAGAGTGACCGGGGTGGGTGACATCAGGCCAGTAAGTACAACACGAGACAGCAGGGGGATTAAGCTCTAAAGAGCATCAACTCCTGCCAGTAAACATGGGGAGGGGGAGGAAGTTAGCAAGAGGCAGAAGCCATGACCAGCACTGAACATGCTGCACCGTCAGGAGTATTTTCATCTTCTCTAGCCAATGCCTTGATATTTACATCACGAAGAGCAAGAGAGTCGATTCAGGAAGGTGCGAAGCCAGCTTTGAGGTGGCAAGAGGAGATGCCAACAAATTCTCTCCAAGTGGCTAACAAACCCCCCCAAATTACCAATTAAAACACTGCAGCATGCGAGAGTTCATTTTCTTAACATGCCATTATAGAACACTAGTGAAGAAACGACAAGAGGAAGATAAAAAAGAAATCCCTTACAGGATTCAAGTAGTTAGTGCTGCCCTCTTTGAGTTTAACATTTAGCTGCTGATCCACGATAACGCGTTCTCCGCACCAATACTGTAACGGTGGCCTAATGTGCCGACCACTCCGGCTGAAGCTTCCATTGGGATCATTTTGCAACGAGACCGTGTGTGAAACTTCAAAGTAAAGAAATAAAAAGAATATTCCTTTTAATAGCAGATGGCAAAATCCCATCCATCCCTTGGAGTAAAGACACCGGTGTGATGCCACAAAATGTATCAACTCAGGTTAACAAGCAAATTCAGAATACTGGTTTGCAAAGGGATGTTTATACAACAAGTGAGTCCAAGCTACAAGTAGCAAAGGCCATTCTCTAGTACACAAGTAAAACATGACAGCCAAGTATTCAAGGGAACTTGAGAGCTTGATCTTGGATTAGATTTTGTGTTAAAGCAGAAGACAAAACAAAAATAGGACTTTAAATCTCTTCAAAAAAGTTCCTCCCCCACAAAATCTCCAAATTAATCTACAGAAGATTAAGATTAGCCCACTGTGTTTTATTGTCACAAACTTGAAAAAAAGGAAATAGGCATGTAATAGCCTCAGACATAAGCTAGTCTTAACTCTTGACCTTTGAACCTCCTTAAAATGTACCTGTAGCCCAAGCGGTAGATGAATTTGCAAAAAGCCTTACAACAGCTCATCTAGAGATTAAACAGGCTGTTAGATTGCTGTAGCAGAATTAGTAGTGTGGCTGAATAGCTGAACTTTGGGTCTATGATCTAGAATCCCGGGTTCTGGTCCTTTCAGTGATCTTTTGTCATCCCCCCCACCTCCCACTTGTAAGGTGGTCACAAGTGGTTGGACTAGATAACCCTGGGGGTCTCTTCCAGCCATACAATTGTAGGATTCCAGGTATGTGGTTGAAAGGAAAAAGGAATGAAGTGTACAGGGGCCCGAGATGTCAAAACAAGATTTAAAGTCCTGATTTCCTATGCTCAGCTCAAGAAACCCTCATGAAGCCTACAAAGGATGCATCCCTTTGACTAGGGATTTTTCACATACACAGAGCCGACTATTACACAACTTAATCAAAATCCACTAGGGGACACCTTAGTGGACCAGTGCTCCTGACTCTTTCGTTGAAATTCAATTGCAGACTTCATGCCAGTTCTAGCAATTTTGAGGGGGAAAGCTATGCAGATCTAGAACAGTAGTTTCCTCACACCCAGGGAAATTTCATAAACATTTATGAAGCTGCTGAACTTTTCATAAAAATGGAACATGCATTTTCAATCTGCTAAAGTCTTGAATGAATAGGTTTATTTGGTGTGGCCATAGTCTTATTTTGTAACTGATTCAGGGACAAAATGATGTAATGATATCATTTAGTAAAGTAGTCGAATGACAGAAAGAGAGTAGGTAGGTCTAATAAGTTCATATATATAATCTCTCTCTCAGTGATACAGGACTACATTAAAGAGTAAACATCTACAGAAGATATAAAAATAAAGGGACCGGTCAACACTAAAAAAGGGATTAAAGAAAATGTCAGCATCTATGGCGACCTGATGAAGCAACTGAGGGAGGATGAGATCTATGGATATTCGATAACTGGGAGACGCAAAAAGCAGGTCAGTCTAGTAGACTGTAGGCTACGTTGCAACAGGGTACGGCCACACAATGATGCAACAATCGTATGGCTGGCAGCCACCAGATGTTCGCCCACTTCTGCCCCGGGGTGGGCAGCCAGCTGCTACGGGCTACGCTGGCCAAAGGCTGGTGATGTGTCACGTGTTACCGCTGCCTCATCCTAGCCACTGTTGGCAAGGGTTGCCCAATGCGAGGTAACAGGCTGCTCCCCATCAGGCTGGCCTGCGCAGTCCTGTCGGGAGAGGAGGTCTGAGGATTGTGCCTGGAGGAGTGCACTCTCCCCGCCGGCCAAACAACTGATCAGGGGAGGAGGAGCTGTTTGGTGGGCAGGGAGGGTGCCCGTGCCCGTGTTTAGTCTGGAGAAGAGAAGACTACGGGGAGACATGATCGCCGTCTTCAAGTATCTGAAGGGCCGTCTTATAGAAGATGGAGCAGACGTGTTCTCTGTTGCTCCTGAGGGCAGGACTAGAACCAATGGGTTCAAATTACAAGAAAACAGATTTCAGTTAAACATCAGGAAGAACTTCCTAACGGTAAGAACTGTTGGACAGTGGAAGAAGATGCCTGCGGGGCGGTGGGCTCTCCTTCGCTGGAGGTTTTCAAACAGAGGCTGAACAGCCATCTTTCAGGGATGCTGCAGCTGTGGATTTCCTGCATTTAGCGGAGGGTTGGACTCAACCTCTGAGGTCCCTTCCAACTCTGATGCCTCTGGCCTCCCCTCCGATCAGCTGTTTGGGGGAAGAGGAGGAGTACATGCGCTCCTCCAGACTCCCCCCTCCCTCCCCTCAGCTGTTTGGCAGGCAGGGGAGTGGATGTGCACCTGTCTCCCCCCTGCCAGCTGTCTAGTGGCAGTGGGCCCAATCCTGCAGCCCAGCAGTAGTCTGGCTGCAGGGGGGAGGGGGTGGAGACTGCTTGTTTGAACTGCCTCTCCCACTGGTGTCAAGTGTGGTGGCTGCATTTTGGAGGGATTGTTTTCAACCCCAAGAGACTCATAACAGTAACAAGGCGTTGAAAAGGTATTTATTTATTCACAGAGAGACTTGTATGGAATGGCTGTGTGTAGCAAGAACTGAAATTTCAACTGAACACCACAAATAAGTGCAGATGTGCAAGGATATTACATGGAATAATAAATTGCTACGTGTGACTGGTCCACTTAGCACCTCATTCAGACCCAGCATGTGGAGCAGTTTGCCCATTTCACCCCCAGATCGGCACTGCCTCTCACACATCCTACTACCTCCAACAATTACAGGAGAAAAATCATCACACTGTAACCATTGAAAAGGCAAAGCTATGAAGAGCTTCGAGGCCAACTCATTAATTCTGACCAAGGAGGGACAAAAATACCCACAGTGGGTTTTGTCATTCTTTGCTGCTACATCATAAGTGGTGTTTTTGTTTCTCGATTGTTTTCCAAGTTTTCTCTTTGAATTTCTCACTTCTGTTTCCACAAAGTTATTTTCTTCAGTACCATCCTCCTCCTCCTCCTGGGCTCTTTGCTCTTTCCTATTAGAAGTTCTGGTGAAAAATTAAATAAGCAATCCAGTTAGTTAAATGCATCTTTTAAAGAAATTCCAATGGAAATTCTTCTCTCTAACTATATAAAAGCATATACACTCCTACTATATCACTATATAAAAGCACAGACAGGACCTGGTAAACTCTACAG
This sequence comes from Sphenodon punctatus, assembly GCA_003113815.1. Lineage (NCBI taxonomy): Eukaryota > Metazoa > Chordata > Lepidosauria > Sphenodontia > Sphenodontidae > Sphenodon > Sphenodon punctatus. The sequence goes on along the minus strand of QEPC01009638.1, from coordinate 3,094,666 downwards.
AACATGCTGATAATCAGGAATTTCTTTAGAAGTTTGTGTTTTTTTAAAAACCCACACGTCTAATTCAACTAAGCCTCACTATTATCATATAACTTTCACAAATAAAATCTCACGGCTCTATTAAGTTAGCATTCCTCCACTGAGGAAGTTACCTCCTCCGATGATCAAGCAAGTCATCCACAGCAGCTTTCCAGGTTTTGGGAAACCCACTTGTAAACCTCTTTATGAATTTCCTTGACATTCCTGTTTTGAAACAAAAGAACACTATTTCTGCATTTGAAATAGCATGTCACATCCCCATTTCCAGAACAGCAAACCATAGCACTAACAACGTTTTCCAGGTCTCAAAACTACCCAAGCCTATTGAAATTATTTGCAACTCAGCTGAGACCTTAGACTGAAGAGGATGCCAAGATTTGTAAGTCCCCTAGCTTTAAAGAGAAGGAATATTAAAATGGCATCCAAGATGTCCTCTTCTTTTTGGTCCAGGCTTCAGAATAGCCTCCATTCTAGTGCGAGCAAAGGTGGCCACTGTCGGAGACAGGATGCTGGGCTGGATGGAGCACAGGTCTGACCCAGTCTGGCACTATACCATCTAGCTTTCTGTTTAGCAGCTAACATGTCACTGTGCACTGGGTTGCTTCTGCTTTCATCCCATCGCTGATGTATTCTTACTGCACGCTAGGCTTGAAGGATATTAACCAAAACAAAAAACTTAACGGTTTAAAAAAAAACTTAAATGCACAAGAGTTTTCTTAAAATACAAAAAAAACACAAATTCAGTACAATTACAATTCAAAACACCTTCCACTCCATACATTGCAACAAAACATAAATGCCAAAAAACATGGAAATTATTTCACAATTTGAATATTATTTAATATTTTATCCTCATCAACATATATGTAATATACATACTTAATTCCATACCATGCATACTTTTATTCATTTTTATCAATAACTAAACTTCCACATCTTTTCTTTATTAAACTTTCATTTATTATCATAATTCGACAACGAACAATTTTTTAACAGTGCATTAAGTTTGTTTGGACACAACGCCATTCTGTTGAACGAATTGTAGGATGTTAGGTATACTCAGATTGTTAACACTTTATTGTATGACGTGTATACAATTTGTATAAATGTAAAGCACAGACTTAATGCACTGTCAAAAAATTGTTCGTTAAAGTTTAATAATGAAAAAATGCTGTGAAAAAATGCTGTGTGTTATGGTAAGTGGAGGAGGCCCCAGAAGTCGCAGGTGCACGCGCTAGGCTTTGGTAAAGAGGAGATGAGGACCCTGACGGAAAGGCAGTAGAGAGAATCCAGGAGCAGCCTGAGGGGATGAAAAGCTAGGGAAACCCTGACAGAAGAAGCAGGTTTTCAAGCGGGATTTAAAAATTGGAATAATATGCCAAGGAAAAGGCACAGGGGAGGCTATGGGAGCAGTGCAGGGAGCAGGAATGTCGGGGGTGGGTGAGGGCGGTGGCAGAGAAAGAACCAAGCTCTCGGGTGGGTATGTAGCAGGAAACAAGTGCTGAAAGCTGGGGAGTAGCAAGGCCCTGAAGAGCCTGGAAGATAGAGATCTTGTGAAGAGGAGAGGTTTTTCCCTTCAAAAACAGTGTCACGCAGACAGACCCCTCACCTCTTGTGGGAGTAAACATGCCAAACTCTGCCCAGTGACTTTGCTGATTAAATCTTCCACGGTCAATGGGTAGGTGGGCGTGCATGTTGTATCCGTGGACTCGGGTCAGTCTGTCTCTTAAAAGGAAACTCTTCCCTGTTTGAATTTGGGGACGGCCTAGAGTGAGCCAGGCTTTCACTTCTATTTGAAATGAACCAGGTCAGCACTCGCAACTCTTGCACCATCTACTTCTCCCCCACTTCAGGGCAGCTTTGAAAGTTAACTTGGAGCTTCAACTGGTTTTCCTTACCGTCTTTCCTCATGGAGGCAGAATCTAGAGTCACTTGCAATACATAGACTCTACCCGAGATGGTCTTAACTTGGCTGAGGGCCACTCGCTCCACAATTGCATTGCTGTGCCAGGTCAGCTCCTTCATATCTCTGAAGGGACAGAATCCAAAGGGTAGAAGTGAATGCTCAATTTCCAACAGGACAAATGTTTAACAGCGAGATGCTCTAGGATCTGTAGTATTTAATACTTTCATTAGGGATCTGGAAGAGGCAAAACGTCAGAATCTCAAAATCTGCCAATGATACAAAACCAGCGTTCAATCCGATGTCCATTAAAATTAGCTGGAATCTTTCCATTTACTTTGACAGGCTTGGAATCAGGCCTTCATTTACGTTCAGCCGCATTAGAAGACTAAGCAGCGTTCAAAGAGCCCTAATAAAGCTGGGTGAGCAAGGAGCAGAGCGGTGAATTTTTCATCTGCCATTAACAAGTAGAAATCATAATCCGAATTAGTACGCAAACATATTACCATGCTCTCATAGCGCTGTACCCACTCAGGAGAGAACGTGATTTATACCGCATGCTGATTAACAATAACCTTTGCACAATACATAGCAACAGGGAAAGGAGAATTGGTTACCTACCTTCGTGAATTCCTTTCTCTCTTACTCTCCTGATCCTCCTCCGCTGGGTAGCTCTGCTGCTGGCCGATAGGAGGCAGATGACTCATTTCTTTGTGCGCATGCGCGCCAGGAGCTACCCGGTTCCTCAGTCCATAATATAGCCGAGTGCCCCTGTAATCAGTATCACCTGGAAAAACATAACTTCAGCA
>QEPC01009638.1:3073033-3087560 GCA_003113815.1 Sphenodon punctatus | reverse complement strand
TTTTTCAGAGCCCTCGAGCTCCCGCGGAACGCGTCCTATGCGGCCGAGGCAGATGACAAGACTGAGGAACCGGGTAGCTCCTGGCGCGCATGCGCACAAAGAAATGAGTCATCTGCCTCCTATCGGCCAGCAGCAGAGCTACCCAGCGGAGGAGGAGAAGGAGGTAAGAGGAGAAACAGGAGTTCTGTGCAAAGAATGAGTCAAGAAATATTGAAAGTATTCCAATGCAATAGCATTGTCCACTTTTCCCAAGCAAAACTATGTTCAGTCTACGCATCCGCATCTCAAAAGACAACTACAGGAGAATGCCAGGGAGTCTGTTAGCAACAGAGAATTTAAACAGAAAGACTTTCCATAGTAACTTGATAAGGAAAAGGTCACTCACCTCCGTTGCCCTTCTACACACACTGCGGTATTATTGTTGATGACCTTAATCCTCCAATTGTGGAGGCAGATTGGTGTCTATGTCCAAAAACAAAACAGAAATTCTTGTTAACTGTTACTGCCGTTCCTTCTTAGAACCATTTTAAACCAAGTTTGCTCAAGTAGAATTCCAGACCCAGTCTCTGGTCGGTCTCCTGAATGGACTACCTGCAGTCTCTCCAAGAGGGAGCATGCTCTTTTTCGGATAATAGGGTGCTTGATTAATCAATGGAGGCTATGCTGTATTAGGAGGTGTAAGCACCACTCTTAAATGCCAAGCTGGAGAACGAAGTTCCAGAAAGGGCAGTTTGGGTTTATGAAGCCTGCAGACGCTTAGTTTAAATGAAGCACAGGCATATGGTTAGGTATCTTGACATTACCAACTCACATTGTGGACTTTACACTGGTTCAACAATATAGAACCACAGTAAATAACCCAGAAAAATTCCAACTACGGAACAAAAAACCCACTTACATAACCTTGTTTCTGAGAAGACAAGAGTTGCAATTTACAAGCCAAGCAGATTTTATAACAACTTTAAAAAACAACAGCAGTATCGTAAAAGCCTATCTTGTAGAGATGTCATGTCAGATTTACCTCACCCCTTCACTCAAGATGAAAACAACAACTTTTGAGCAGAAAGGAGTTGCTGCTTCTCGTCTGCAGCAAGGGAGGGTTCTATGCAAAATCCGCCTCCGGACAGCAGATTCATTGTAATGTTAACACACTACTCGATTCCACAACTCTGCAGCCAGAGTATTTCTGGGAGGCATTTCAGTACCAGAATGGGAGTGGGATAACAAGTTTCTCCCTTTGGTCTGATAAACACAAAGCCCAGCCCAACTGCCATATTACTGGCTAAAACAATGAAAGCTCTTCAGCAACTTTTGGTGAACGTGCACAGACAAAAGACGCCCCACAGCTAGTTCCGTCACTGACTGTCGAGGTAGAATTGGATGAGCCACAGACATCCCTCCCATCCTAGCAGCTTCAAACAGGGATGGGAAGCCTCCAGCCCAGTAACCAAATGCAGCTGGCGGCAGCTAGCTTTTAGGTGGCTCCTTTCCAACTCCTGGATCTGGCTCCAAATCCATTTCCTTCCCCTCCTCCCCAAAGCACTGGAAAACTGTGTTCTGGGTAAGTAAGCAGAGATGAGGGCGTGCACACAAGGACAGAGCCATAAATCGGACCCTTTTTTTCCAGAGCGCACCCCGTCCCCAACTTTTGTGCAGCTGAGATTGGATTAATTTTCAGAGTGGCCTTTGAGAGGGAACCTCTGTTTTAGAAAGTGCTTTGAGGCAAATTGGCAGATCAGCTGGGCATGTGTAGCCAGGATTAAGTTAGGCTGAAAAAAGGGGGAAGGGAGAGAGATGATTAATAGAGGATCTTCTCTCTTCCTTAAACATATAAATGAAACCCACTAGGACGACAAAGGTTATACAGGTAGTATTTTTGCTAAATGCAGCCGCAACAAAGAACATGAAGGTAAATCTGAAGGAACTTTTATACAAAAAAAAATCCCTTCAAAAGCAAAACGCTCTCCTACCTCTTTCCTTGAATAGTCATCACTTGTATCTGTACAAGATGTGCCTGAGGGGATCTTAAGATCTCCCACTTTTGGTTTCTGCTTTCTTGGAATGTGAACCTTGGGAGAAGCAAGCATAAGGCTACACAAGCAAGGCTTTGGGGCACCGGCCTCCAGCTCTCTCTCCGATCCCTCAGCTGGTTTGGGGTTGCTTGGGTGCAACATTCTTCCTTCTGGAGGAGGACTGGCATGTATGGTTTCTCCACTTTCACACCTTCCTTTAAATGGTGAACCGGCATTAGTGGGGGCAAAGCCTGCGTTGGTGTCGTTAAACACGGTGGTAGCGTTAGACATTTCATCATCTGCATCAACTGATTCCACAAGAAATACATCATCCTGGAAGACATTGCTTGGGCACTCTTCCTCAAGGTTTGCAAATTGCTTGGCAAAACCAGACTTGGTTAATGGCTTGTTGGCAATTGCTGAAGGATGTTTTTGCTTGGTTTGGTGAGAGGATGCAGGGTCTGCTCACAAAAGAAAAAAAAAAGGCACACCCCTTGTTGAAGCAAAGCAATTGAAAATTTGAGACTACAACACACGCATTCATAAAACCTGGTCATTTTTTCAGCTCCTACAAAGAATCCCATTGGAATGATTCTGCGAAGTTGCCAGCTAAACATGCTCTCTGCTATCCTGCCTGATACCAGATTGGCTCCACCCTGGTAGCTCTTCCTTCCGGGCATCCCTCTCAAGTGTCCTGGACTTGCAGGGACGTCCCAGATTAAACACCTGTTTTGTTATTTGTCCCGCAGTCACAGAAAATTGCTGTAAAGCCCCACATTAGAACGCAAGGGCAGCGGGAGAGCAATTTGCAAACCATCAAGAGGGACAACGAGTAACTCTCTAGCCTGAAAGGACCAGCCAAGCAGGTTTGCCCCCAGCAAGTTCAGAGCAGCCCTTCCCATAGGGTAAAATAAGGGGTTCCTTGTTGTTCCGACTCCTTGTTGACTCTTTGCCTTGCAGGGAGAAGAACAGGGTATTCTAACACCTACAAAAAAGCAGTCAATTCTTTTTTTTAAAAATCTGATTTTATTAAAGCTTTGGGAGCATCAATATGGAGCTCCGATTTCTAAGCATTTTTCTTGAAAAATGCCAGGTGGCTAAACGTTCAGACCAAGCCCTTGTAAGGGACTGATGTGGTGATTTATTTTTAAAATTTCCGACCAGCTTCTCTTATTAGGTAACGGACTGCTGCCTATCACTTGCCTATGAGAAATTCCTCACAGCATTTCGCTCATCAAAGAATCCACACAGGAAGAGAAATGGCTGAAGTAGTTTGGGGGGGGTGGAAGGAGTTTTATTTTCAGACGGTGGGCTGTATAAATCGTAACACTTGGCAGCCAAGCAGTTGAGGGAAGTGCTGTGATAGAGCTTGGGAGAAAAATTGGCAGGACAAGGGCTTAGGTCTGGCTTATAACAGAAGTTACCGTATGGATACAAGAGACTTGAACTTAAGATTGGAGGGAGCGGGGGTATTTTGTTTTTTTAAGTGTTTTTAAGTGGGTTTTTAAGCCCAGCCCCTCTTTCCTAACCAACTGCTACAACTTGAGGGGAGAAACAATATTGCACCAAAAGAGACCACCATTTTTTATGCACAATAAAAATGAAGAACTTCCCTGCTGTCTCTCCCAGAGTTCTGCCTCCAAGTAAGAAAAGCATGGATGGAGTCCATACAATACACCAGGATAGGGTAGGTGGAAATCCAGTGGAATTCCCTAGCTATCTCAGAGATCTAACACAGGATCCATCCTCTGGTTCATCTGTACCAATAACCTGTTTCCGACAATGGCCAGTGACAAATATTTTAGAGACAGGTATAAGGATGAAGCATCTGGCAGATGCAGGATAATCCACCATCCAGAAAGAACTCATTTTGATCCCCAACCATTTAGCATTAAAGCTAGCATGACGAGGGTAACAGTGGAAAAAGGTAATGAGTAAACCTTATCCAATCCTATTTGGACTTTTTTCAGACAGCATATTTAACATACAGTGAGCCCAGTATCAGCGAGAGCACATTTGCTTTCATAGCCAGTTTGCAATATACTACGAAACGTTGAAAATGTTCAAGAAATAGGTTTGAATGCTTTTGCCGTTTCTAGTTCACTGGTGCCTCATGAGCAGCCAAGTAACGTCTGCATGCATGGCTTTATTGGCACACATTTTATACAAGTCGACAACCGCAGCTTGGTGTGAAGCTTCACAATCCAAGACAACGGTCATGAGTGCTCATTTCACAGAAGATATTCAAACAGCCACAGGCCAAAACCTCAATGATCCGCATGCAGTAAAAGTGTCAGGTGAGCATTTCCTAGCAGAGGCCTACAGGGTCTTCCGTACAGCAGGAGCCAGAAAACAGGATGGATTCCCTCAGGCCTACGGAGAGGGAAGGCATCCTCACCGAGATACCCACCAACACACGGGCCTACGGAACTGCTACCAGAGCAGCCAAGAGAGGTACCTGGTTGCTGCTGCACCTTCTGTTTGGCACGCAAGAAGAATTTGTGAGGCGATTCCAGCAGCAGAGCGTCCGTAGTTGAGGAGCACACCTTTGTGTTCGATTCAATAGGACTGCAGGCTGAAATCGAAAGAAAAGAGTTGTCATGTCTTATCAAATTCAGGAACAGTATTAGAGAACAGAGTTACTAGAGTTTAGTTAACACTCACTAAATATGCAAACCATGGTGCGCTAAACCACCAATTTAAAAGGCACAATTGTTTTATCTCTTTTAGTGCAACATGGCTTTTAGATCTAGATCAAGGACATTAAAAACTTCAGATGTCTCTCATTAAAAGAAATAATAAAGGACTAATTTTAAAAGAATTCTGTCTCATGTCTCCCACCTCTGTACTACAGATCCGATTCAGCTCGTCTCTTAATACTGCCTCCGTTCCCCATCGCTAGCGTTCCCTGTTTGCTGGCAGGAGGCAGCCAACACGAAAGCAGGTAGCTCCATTTCCCCTGTGGCCGAGAGCGGACATAGCTGAAATGGAGGCTTCTCCGTCGTCTCGCCTTCCTCTTTCTTCCCTGATCTCGTCTCTCCTCAAGACGTTTTAGGCCCACCTAGCACTTCTAAAGCCCACCAATTCCCTGTGGGACTGCGTGTGCAAGCCAGCTAACACGCCTAGCCAGTATTTCTTCCTTCACAAAGATTCTACTAACTGAAACAGACACAACGGTTCATGTGAAAACAAAGGGTAAGAAGTCACCTATAATTATAAATCTCTCATCTGTCCACTTTAATGGTAATTAAGAAAACACAGATGAGGTTATTATTATTATTATTAACAAACATTTATATAGCGCCAGCAGTGTACATGGCACTTTACAAAGTAATAAAATAGACAAGGTCCCTGACCCTAGGGCTTACAATCTGAGAGACAGGAGCTGGGGGAGAGACATAGGAAGGGGAACAGAGGGAGAGACAAGGGGTCCAACATTCATGAAGATGCGAGGTCTCAAGTGCACGTACTTGGCTTGGTTACGATGAGAATGACAGCAGGCAGGTCCATGTGGTAAGGATAAGGGTAAACAGATCGTAGGTATAGGAATAGTGGGTCAGCAGGATAAAGAGTCAGACAGAGCAGAGCAGAAGAGGTGAGTTTTAAGGAGAGATTTGAAGGTATGAAGGGTGGGGGCAAGGCGGATGTGGACAGGGAGGGAGTTCCAGGCATGGGGGGCAGCAAGTGAGAAGGGACGAAGGCGCTTAGGGGAGCAGGGAAGGCGTGGAAGGGTGAGAGAAGGGACAGAGGAGGAGCGAAGTGCACGGGCTGGAGTATGGAGGGTGATAAGTGCAGAGAGGTAGGGGGGAGCAAGGTTGTGAAGAGCTTTATAGGTGAAGACTAGGAGCTTGTGCAGGATTCGTTCAGGAAGGGGAAGCCAGTGAAGCGAAGAGAGGAGGGGCTGCACATGGTCGAAGCGACGGGCGAGGTAGATGACCCTGGCAGCAGAATTTTGGACAGAGATGAGGGGAGAAAGGTGAGACCGGGGAAGGCCAGTGAGAAGGAGGTTACAGTAATCGAGGCGAGAGATGACCAGAGCATGAACAAGAGTTTTGGCAGACGAGACAGAGAGAAAAGGGCGAATCTTAGCAATGTTATGGAGGGAGAAGCGACAGGATTTAGCAACAGAGTCAATGTAGGGTTTAAAAGAAAGGGGTGAGTCAAAGATGAAGCCTAGGCTACGAGCTTGGGGGACAGGCAGGATGGTGACTCCATCAATAGTTATTGACAGTGAGGAAGGAGAGGAAGGATGAGGGGGGAAGATAAGGAGTTCAGTTTTAGCCATGTTGAGTTTGAGTTGACGTTGAGACATCCAGGTAGAGATGTCAGAGAGACAGTTGATGAGACGAGCTTGAACAGAGGGAGAGAGAGAGGGAGTAGAGAGATAGAGTTGAGTGAGGTATTTAAAAAACGAAGGCACATGTCTTAGAGTCCCCCGTCCCCCATTCAAGAGGTTACAGTACCAGGCATTCTCTCAACCTATGTAGTACAATCCACTCTAAGAATGCCCTACTCCCAAGAAGCTCCAAACCCCCCAGAACTTTCTGGATTAGGTCCTGAACAAAGAAAAGGCCTCTCATTTGGGACTGGTCCCAGTGGAATCAACAGTGAGAGAATTCTCCATTCACATATTTGTACGTCATGGAAGACAAACCCAGTGAACAGAACTGGACTATTTCAATACATGTGTTTTGCTGGTGACTTTGTTTTGTAATTTCCCCTCTTTCATTTAAGTCTCACCATACTGATCCTATTGCCCGCCGGGGCCTCTCCAACCCCTATGCTCACACCCATCTTGTGCTGCTGAAATAAATGTTTCTCCAGCCTTTTTGTTGGCACTCATGCCGAGGATGCAAATTTCACAGTCAAAGCGTGTTCTGGGTAAAGCAAGTGTTCCAGTTGGTTGCCCGTAGCGTGAAAGGGCTTCAGACTGGTTAGAAGCCCTGCTTATCCAGGGAGTTGCTAGCCCATGGTGGGTGATGCCATAATCAAGATTAGCTGGGCTGGGCATCACTGGCATCTCGTAAGAAAAGCCCAAGTGAATATGAATGGGACATTTCTAGACTAGATCTTGAAAGCTTCTCCCTTGTTCATCACCATGCGTGAATAAGGTGCCATCAAGCTACTGAGAGAGACGCAGGGTGTTTTCAGACATGACACTAACCCCTTTAACCACACTTAAATATTGCTTATGCATGTTGCAGGGCTGTATTGGTGCTCTATACAGCCCTGCAGCATGGATAAGAAATGAGCATCATGTCTGAAAACACCCAAAGCGTGGAAGGTGGTCTCAGATTTTTGTTTAATGTTAAACATTACCTACCACAACACTGCCCTCTGCACCGTCCCCAAAGAAAAGCACTTCCAGTAGAATACAGACCGTGGAGTGAACTAGCACTTCTTGAAGCTGGCCCATCTCCACAGTCACTCTGAAAAAAACATTCTGGTGCAAGTGGGAGGGAGAAAAACTCCCTTTTCCACTGGCAATGGAGAAAGTCGAGGGTAGGGAGACAGGCCTTCCAAGTGATGCTCTATCAAAGGCAGATATAAGAGGCAAAGCATCACTACAAGTCAGTGTGAAATATACTGACAGGAATCCCAAGACTGGCAGGTAGAAGCAACATTGCTCTGTGTATACTAAGATTACTTCTTGGATTATAGTGTCAGATAGAAACACAGAAGCCATTGGAGAGGCAGGAGAGCAAGCAAGAATAGTATTGTGAGATTTACAGAAAGAAATATGAATAAAATGGAGGGCAGAGGGAAGAAAGTATAATGTAGAGTGAAACAAAGGTGTAAAGAAAAAACCCCAGTGAGAACATGTTTTGGCATAATTAGTGCCATACTGGGTCAGACCAATGGTCCGTCGAGCCCAGCATCCTGTCTCCAACAGCTGCCAATCCTGGTCGCTTGGGAGACGTACGCAGCAGGTCATAACGTCTCATCAACTCTCTCTCTGACATCTCTACCTGGATGTCTCAACGTCAACTCAAACTCAACATGGTGAAAACTGAACTCCTTATCTTCCCCCCTCATCCTTCCTCTCCTTCCTCACTGTCAATAACTATTGATGGAGTCACCATCCTGCCTGTCCCCCAAACCCGTAGCCTAGGCTTCATCTTTGACTCAGCCCATTCTTTTAAACCCTACATTGACTCTGTTGCTAAATCCTGTCGCTTCTCGCTCCATAACATTGCTAAGATTCACCCTTTTCTATCTGTCTCGTCTGCCAAAACTCTTCTTCATGCTCTGGTCATCTCTCGCCTCGATTACTGTAACCTCCTTCTCACTGGCCTTCCCCGGTCTCACCTTTCTCCCCTCATCTCTGTCCAAAACTCTGCTGCCAGGGTCATCTACCTCGCCAGTCGCTTCGACCATGTGCAGCCCCTCCTCTCTGCGCTTCACTGGCTTCCCCTTCCTGAACGAATCCTGCACAAGCTCCTAGTCTTCACCTATAAAGCTCTTCACAACCTTGCTCCCCCCTACCTCTCTGCACTTATCGCCCTCCATACTCCAGTCCGTGCACTTCGCTCCTCCTCTGTCCCTTCTCTCACCCTTCCACGCCTTCCCTGCTCCCCTAAGCGCCTTCGTCCCTTCTCACTTGCTGCCCCCCATGCCTGGAACTCCCTCCCTGTCCACATCCACCTTGCCCCCTCCCTTCATACCTTCAAATCTCTCCGTAAAACTCACCTCTTTCGCTCTGCTCTGACCCTTTATGCTGCTGATCCACTATATCCTATACCTATGGTCTGTGTACCCATATCCTTGACACATGAACCTGCCTGCTATCATTCTCATCGTAACCAAGCCAAATAAGTGCACATGAGACCTAGCATCTTCATGAATGTTAGACCCCTTGTCTCTCCCTCTGTTCCCCTTCCTAAGTCTCTCCCCCAGCTGCTGTCTCTCAGATTGTAAGCCCTAGGGCAGGGATGGTGTCTATTTTATTACTTTGTAAAGTGCCAGGTACACTGCTGGCGCTATATGTTTGTTAATAATAACAACAGGGCGATCCATTCCCTGATGTTTGCACCCACCAGTAGGTGGTTAGATCGCCCATACCTGCTTGGCTAATAACCTTTAATGGACCTACCCTACAAGAACTTATCCAATCCATTTTAAGCCCAGCTACACTACTGGCCTTAACTACATCCTCAGACAACAAATCCCAGAAGTTAGTGGTGTGTGGAATGAAAAAATACTTCCTTTTATTTTAAGTCTGCTGCCAGTTAGTTTTATGGAGTGTCCTCTAGTTTGAGTACTCTTTGACAGGGTAAATAACGGCTCCCTATTTACGTGTTCCACACTGCTCATGATTTTATAGACTTCTATCATATCCTCTCTCAGTTGTCTCTTCTCCACGCTGAATAGCCCCAACCTACCAGCCTCTCTTCCTACGGAAGCTGTTTCATACATGTGATCATATTTGGTCCCCTTCTCTGTACCTTTTCTAGAGCTGTTATATCTATTTTGAGATGGGGTGACCAGAACAGCACACAATACTCCAGGTGCGGTTGACCGTAGAGTTCTATATAGGTATTATGATATTTTCAGTTTTATTCTCGATCCCTTTCCAAATGATTCTCAACATCTTGTTTGCTTTTTTGACCACTCCCATACTAGCAAGTTGAGAATTTTAATGCCCTGAGCTGCTGGGTCAGGATAGGGCGGGGTAGAAAAGCGTTGAAATAAATAAATAAATAACCCACAATGGGTGTTTACAGATGGACGGAGAGCCCACCAGAGCCTAGAGCTGCTTCCTGAGCCCACCCCGAAGCCACCATTGACCAGCTCCTCTTATGGGGGGCACATGGCTGTGGTCTGCCCATCTGTTGGGCAGCAACATGGAGTTTGGCCAATGCCAGCCTGTTCTGTGCAGCGTGCTCCTGGATCCTGCACAGCATGCCGTGCTGGCCTGCCCCGGCCTGCTCCGTGTTGCACATCTGGTGGGTGCCCTTCACACAGACTGGTAAACCTGGGGGTGACCAGAGCATCCGTGGGCAAATCCGGAAATGCTCTCTGCCCGTTTACACCCATTGACTCCAAGATCCTTCTCCTCAGTGGTAGCTCCCAATTTAGAACCCAGCCTTGTGTCCATAGAGTTTGGATTGTTTTCTCCTATGTGCATCACTTTGGACGTAACTTCCATTTATAAGTCTAATCACCCAGTCTCGCAAGAGCCTCCTGCAATTCCTCACACTTGGCTTGGGTTTTAGCTAAATTGAAGAACCTGGTGTCATCTGCAAACTTGGATCATCTCACTCTTTACTCCCTTCTCCAGATCATTAATGAAGACATTAAACACCACTGGTCCCAGGACAGATCCCTCCCTGGGGGAGGCACCCCGCTATTTACTTATCTCCAGTATGAAAACCAACCATTTCGTCCTACTCTTGGTTTCCTATCCTTTAGTCAGTTCAAAATCCATGACAGGCCGTTGCCTCCTATCCCAGGACTAGTTTCCTCATGAGTCTCGAACCAGGAATTTTATCAAATGCTTTCCGAAAATCCAGTTATGCTGTATCGACCAGCTCACCCTTATCCACATTGACACCTTCAAACAATTCCCATAGATTAGGAAAGCACAACTTCCCTTTGCTAAAGCTGTATTGGCTCTTCCCCATTATATCAGGTTGATAAAGATGCCCAGTAACTCTGCTCTTTTAACATCATTTCCACCAGTTTGCTTGGAACCCCTGGTCTGTACTTCCCAGGATCACCTCTGCAGCCCTTTTTAAATCTTCACATTACAGTCACTCCCCTCCAATGCTCAGGTATTATAATTTATTATTATTTATAGAGCATCAGCAAATGAGCGCTCTCAGCTTCTTTCCTATCCTCTAGATTAAGATACTCGAACGTCCTGAATTCACAGCTTCCTTTGGTGAAACCTCATCTCAAAGCACGTGCTCCTCCGCACCCATCAGCTTTCCCCCCGATTCCAGTTTAAAAAGCAAGTAGAATAGTGATTCACTTTCAGTGCCAGCAGCCAGGTTCCAGCCGGTTGGTATAGGTTCCCCCTTCCCCAGTTCCTACTGAATCTAAAAGCCCTCTTCCCTGCACTAGTCTCTCATCTATGCTTTGAGACTCTGGAGCTCAGCCTGTCTCTGGGGGTACTAGGCATGGAACGGGGAGCATTGCTGAGAATACTCCTGCCTAGAAGTCTAAATTTAGCCTCCAGAACCTCCCTCCTAACTCTTCCCAGCCTCCTCCTGGGCCACACTGGTCTCCTCGGTGCCTGGAAGGCAGGTCCCAACTGCAGAAGCACTTCATAATCTTTATGTTGATAGAGCATTCCCCTGCCGTGGCACTCCGAGCGCTTTACATACCACACAACTTTGAATCCTCCCAACCACCCTGTGAGGTAGGTTAGGCTGAGAATACCGCGGCTGGCCCCAGGTCACCCAGCGAGTTTCTGGCTAAGGCAAGACTCCGGGGTCCGCCCTCATTCTCCCTCCTAGAGAGCTTCCTCCTCCAAAGCAGCACGGAGGCTGAGAGTGGAGGAGAGACAGCTCTAGTCTATCCCTGAAAGGCTCCTGCCCGTAGCTTTCTCTCTGCCGCAGCCCCTCCGGCTGGGCCACTCTAGCCTCCAGAGACCGCACTCGTTCTCCGGGAGCCCCCGGGAGCTCTGTGCACCAGGTGCACATGGACGGCTTCCCCCCAACAGGGAGATAACCACACACGCTGCACTCGGTGTAGAAGACCGGCTAGCCCCCATCTCGCTGCTGGACTGCTGTTTGCATCTCCCTGTGTAAAGAATCATTCCATGCTGAAACTAACTACAACACACAGAAAGCAGTGAAGAAGTTATTTCTTTCAATTGGTTAACGTGTAAGTATAGTAAAAAACCTGTGTTCATGGCCTTTTCCCCATTGGCAGAAGGGAGAAAATGCCATGAACGCAGACAGGCTCCTGACAATGGTAGGGGAAAGGAAGAGGAATGAAAGACAAGCATTTTCCTCTCTAATTGGACAAGTCATCCAAAAAGATGCCGTTGTCTTCTTTCTCAAATATATTTAAGCAGATCAATAACGTTACTTGAAAATATAAGAGAACAAACCTAGGTTTTCTTGGCTCTGTCCATCAGGCCTTTGCTGTCTCTCTTCACCCACTGGTTTTTGACAGCGACTTTTCCAAGCAGGATGCATGACAGGAGTCAGGATAAAGTCACCGGTGGCGTTCACTGCTAGCCCTTTCCGTTCAGAGAACATCTGCTGCTGCTGCTCCTCAAGAGATACCTTGTTTTTCAATCGAGAGAAGATTTTTGCTGGAGATTCATATGTTAACGGCTCAAAGGCTTTGCGTTTCAGTAGCGTTTTGTCTTTTAGCAGCAAAGCTACTTGCTGCTGGGAAGAGGAAACCTTTGCTGAGGCGGTGTCGGAACTCGGTTTGATTTCACTGAGGTCAATAAACTCTTTAGCATGCACGCCATCCAATACGAAAGTAGACTGGAAGATGCCTTCCGCTTTCTTGGCAGTTCTGACTTTCCTTGCACAAGTTTCTTTGCCATCAAGTAAAGCGGAAGGAAGAGCAACTTCGTTGGTCGGGGCAGAAACTGCATGAAATTTCACAAAATCCTTCAAAGGAGTACCAGTAGGGATGCAGCTCAAGGGGACAGATTTAAAGGGCATCTCTCCTCTTCTGTGAGAAGGAATGGGAGATTGAAGAATCCCAATGTTTTTAAGAGGGGTAGCAATCATCTTGCCAACACTGAGACACTATCGTTTGCTGGTCTCATTTGCAAAAAATAAATCTGTTTTTATGGAGAGTTTTTTTAAATAAAAAAAGTCCATGAACGTCAATCTCTTCGCATTTTTGCTAATAAAATAAATAAATATCAGGATTAAAATTGGAGATTACATTTATCATAGACACAGACTGCTAAGACAGGAATAGAACTTTAAAAGGGCATCTACCCCATCCCTTGGCAGATCTACTGGGGAAAATCACAACCTAATCCATTCCTGACAGACATTTACCTAATTGTTTTCCCCCAACCTTCAGTGATGGGGAATCCCAAACCTCCCTTGGGAATCGGTTCCGTTGTTGGGCTATTCTTTTTACTTTGAAAGGGGGCTATTGTCTTTCAGTTTTTGTAGTCAAAGATAAATCAGTTTTAACAGGCTGTCTCGGTTAGACCCAAATTCCATCTACAAGAGCTCCGCACAAATTGTTCGATGGGCAAGCTTCAAACCAAGGAGCCTCTCATTGGGGAGCAGTCCTAGAAGGAGAATTACTCGGAAGGCTGCGCTCCCACAGGTCAGTTGACTTGCCCGATTATTATTATTTTGTAAAGTTCCATCTCTCAAAACTTAATTTTGCATCTTTACAATAAAAATAATTCCAATATCCTCTCCAGTGACAAGATGAGCTACAATCCCTAACGGCTTTCACAAGGCTCCTCTAGGGTACGTGGCTTGTAGTTCGCAGGGTTTCTAAACTCCCAACTTCTTCCAATGACCCGTTACAGACGGGCACGTGAAACAAGAGAGACTCACTTTTTATTTCAAAGAATGCCCTAAAACCAGAACACGTAGCAAACCAAAAGCACAAAGCCTGCACTGCCTTGGCCTTGCCTTGGGAGGACCCTTCCCAGAGTGCTGTGTTTGTGCAGGTGCAATGAAATAGCCCAGCTTTTAGAGCGGGGGTGGGGGGTGGGTCTCCTAAAGACAGAGCCTGAACCTGGGAAATGTTGGGTGCCATTGTGACCGACTGAGCAGGCCTTCCCCTCTAGCCGCCCCCCTATTCCTGGGCAGACGCTCTTGGTCTCCACTTCTCGGTGCCCCAGTTCCCTGTCTCCGCCGGCTACTCCCCCATGGGGTCCGACAGCCCAGAGGTCGGCTTGGATATGGGAGAAGGATGAGGTTTCTCTGGGTGGACAGAGTCAGTCTTCCCTGGAGATCTACGGGTTGCTGGAGCACACACACTAAGGGTGCCCTCCGCCCCTAGTCAGGAATAGAGCGCCATGGGCCTGAACACAGAGAACAGAACCATCTTTTAGGAAAGGAAGTCACAGCCATTCAAGATTATAAAACACCCCCCAACGCCCAAGCCTGTATCGCCTCAGCCCCGCCTGGTGACACACGCATTTTATGCCATAGTGCTTGTTAAATTACCATCAACTGCCCCAAACCATTTTGGGACAGGACAGAGTACAAGTCAAAAACAATAATATCTCCTGCATCATCCCTCAGAGCCCAGCCTCCTTGCTTCACCAGCCCATAGCAAACCCCCACCCAAGGGACCCCGACTCTGCTCAGGCACGAGTCCCACCCCCCCGCAAGGCCCATGCCAGACCCGCCCCTCTCCCTCCCCCCACAGCACTAGCTCGAGTGGGAAGCCGTGTCTGCTGACCTCTCAACCCAGACCCCTGCCTAAATCATCAGCCCCCAGGGACACCCCCCCACAGCCCTAGAGCTAAGGGGCAGTGACCCCCCCCGCATCAGCCCCCAGGGAGCCCCCTCGCCATAGGGGAGCCCCCCACAGCCCTAGAGCTAAGGGGCAGTGACCCCCCC
>QEPC01009638.1:3039812-3072933 GCA_003113815.1 Sphenodon punctatus | reverse complement strand
CCCGTGTGTCCCAGTGTGAGACACCGACACTGCTTCATACAGATGAGAAGTCAGTGTATCGATTTACACAAGCAAGATAGTTGATACAGAGTGGTTACTAGAAATCAAAGGTAAATAGAACGCATTCCTGTATCTATACTGGTCGAGTTCCTAAATCAGCATCTTACCTTACCAAGGTCCATAAGTTCCTCTCAGTCCTTGCTGTCAGCAACTGAGTCTTCGGTCTTAGAGCTGCTAGAAAGCAAAGTCCTGGTCTCAGTCCATAGTTTCCAGCCTTGCTGGCTGGCAGGTTTTAGGATGCAGATGAGATTGCTCAAGATGGCTCTGGCCAAGCAAGAGAGCTGGCTTAATGACCCTCGCTTAAGTACCTTTCATGGTCTCTTTGTTTCTCATTCCCGCCTTGGAAAAACCGGAGTTCCGTCACGTAGGCAACCCAGGTGATTTCCATCGCCCCAGGATTCTGTCTGGCCAGGGCTCCCAATACACATTCTTTTTATCTCTTTGCATTTCCTGCAGTTTCATCAGTGCCACAGTCCTGATTTGGGTTTTACAGTTCTCAATTGTAACGTTAAATACATGTTGCACCTTTCGCTTTACATATTTACTAGACTTGTAGTCTACATGTAGGCCAGTATCACACGTGTGTGACCCTATGTTCCTCCGTGACACTGACTCCCTTGAATTCTAAAAGGTGGTGTCAAAAGAACCCAAAATACATTAGCAGGAGTGTAGAAAAATGTGCCGCGCCAAGTGTGCCGCAGCACGGCAGGGGGAGCGCTGGCTCCAGGACAGGCTCCAGCAGAGGCCTAGATGCTTCCAGGAATTCTTTAAGGGCTGTAAAACCATTCTGCTCAGGCAAGCAGTCTGCAGAAGAGCCCACAAGCAAGAGTGATGGAGAATCCAACGAAGACAATCTGTGTATCAAGAGGAAAATTAAACCGGTCCGGGAAAGAGAGAGAGGCAATTATAAAACTACTTCTGATTCCAGGAGGCTGCGGAGGGATCCAAAGACCAAATCATCTGAGTTGAGGAGACTAGAAAATCCTCCAGCCACTTCATACCAAAATGGAGAGTTACAGTTAGCTCAGTCTGCCCAGAATTGTACGTCGGAAGAAGAGCTGAAGAGCGATTTGCTTGGTGTGCCCTGTCGGAATGGGTGGGAACGTACGCAGGCCTTGCGCAGGAGAGGAAGCAGACCGGTCAACTAGACCTTTGGATCAGACACTGAAAGTGACGACAGTGCAGAAGAATTTCAAATAAAGGAAGAGAAGAGCAGGAAGAGAAAAAGGGGGCTCCCTCGATCCCTCCTTCCCCTCTCATGCTGCAATGGTTCCGGCCGCGCTGCGGCACGACATGGGGCCAGGGAGGTGCCATGTGCGTACAGGGGGGGGCACACATAGATTTGCATATTAACACTGAATGCAGATTTATGCAAAATAACAGCCCGAGGGACTGGGGGTGGGGTGTAGTTGCCCGGCCCTGCTGGGTCCCTGGGCTGGTGGGGGACAGGGGGGGCTTCCCATCCCAGCACCTGGAGCAGGCTGGATTGGAGGGTTGGGCTCTTCCTAATGATGGGAAAGGGGAGAATCTGGCTGGAGAGCAGAGGCCAGAGCAGCCCCCCTAACCTACTAGCAGAGGGGCCCTAGCTACTAGACTACTTAGCCGTAGTAGCCTCCATTAAAGGGGGGGGGTTACCTAGGCCCATTTTTAACAAATGTTTATAAGAAATACATGTTGCAGGGCTTGCATTGGCACCTAAAGATTGGACCTAGGTTTAGGGTGGCCACTGATGCAAATGTTTAAGGCACATTTATGAAACATGCATGTTGCAGGGTCTGCATTGACGCACAGGGGAGATGCAGGCAGGTGGATCGTAGGGGGAGAGACACAGAGACCTTCACAAAAGCGGAGTCGTTGCGGCGGGGGCGGGGGGTTGGCAGAGGGGAGGAAGTGACCGGACAGTGGGGCCGTAGCCGTAGCAGCGGAACCTGGGATACATTGACCCAGGCACCGAAATGCTAAGAGACTCAACCCTGTTGTGTGCCTGCTTATCGCTGCTATTGATTCCAACGGGATCAGTCACTTGCAAGAGTAACCCAGTACCCCAGACCTGCAGCATCAACGCCAGAGGTTCCTCCCCAGTCACATTTCTCAGCTTTGTCCTGGAACTCCAAAGGCTTTATGCTTTTCAGTGAAAGCCAAGATTCGGAGCAACAAAGTGATTCAAATGATCTCTCTTATTCGACCAACTGAACAGAGAGAGATCAGTCGAACCACTTTGTCTCTGTCACTTGGGACCAACACAGCCACCACACTCTAGCTCTGGAAGTTTCAGAAATAATTCAAGTGTGCAAAATTCACAAGTACCGGCAACAGAGGGACGATTGGTTGGTCTGGGGTACAAGGCCTGGCCCTTGACTGTTGGAAGCTAGAGGAGGATGGCAGGAAATGGATTACTCCATTGTAGTCTGCTGCATACTCCCCTGAGGCAACTGAGGTTGGCCACTGACGGAGACAGGATGCTAGGCTGGATGGACCATTGGTCTGACCCGCTAATAGCACTTCTGATGTTCTTATACTACTAGCATACTGTAGCAATTTCATAAAATGCTGTGACCCACAGTTACTGCACAAGGAATTTTCCCTGGCTTGGAACTCAAGTTACCGGATTCCAGGCTAGCAATAGCTCTCTACACACAGACGCACACACACACACACTTTTAAAACTTTTCAGTTTCCAAACAACAGGATAGCTTGTTTTAAACTTCAGTTTAAGGGAAAAGATAGCAGAGTTGCCCTTTAAGTGTGTGTTCATGCCTCTTTTTCTCAAGGGTAGGATCCCATGCCAATGTCAGAACATAAGAGGGAAAAAGCTAATTACCATTGTAGGAAAAGGAAAACACTTCTCTAATTATACAAAAAAGGGAAGACGGAGAGAGGGAATTGTGTGTGGCTAGAAACTCCACTGAACTGGCTTTAAACCAGCTATAAAAAAGCAATCTTTTTAGTCTAATAAACCTCTCCCTGTGCAGCTAATAAATCTAATCTAGTCTAATAAACCACTCTCCCTGTGTCTTGTTTAAATGTGGAGGTGTATTGGTGCTTGCTCCCGCGACCCAGGCATCCCCACCCACGCACAGAGAAACGGGGGGAAATCCTGGTTGCACACTACGTCTTTGGCAGCGCCCCCCCACCGCCCACTACACACCGATTGTGCCTGTGTAGCCCCTCCCATGTGCATTGATGCTCCACCCAGTGCACAGCCGCCCCTTTAAAAATGGCCTGAGTCAAAATTATCCCATTTTCCAAATTCATCCTTAATGTAGCTCAGCTGATGATGATTGATTGATTGATTGATATGCTGCTGTTCTTCCAAAGGACTCAGGACAGCTACAACAGAAAACATTAATCACAAATAAATATGAACGAAATACAAAAAATCCCAATTAAACATTAGATTACACAAAGTTAAAAAAACAAATTTATAATTACAGTCTTCTCTTCCACTGTCTCATAAAAAACCCTTTCCCCCACCCCTCCTCTCTCACAGAGAGCTCAGCGCCTAAACCTCCTCCCACCAAAACCCAATGCCCCCCACTTAGAGCATCCAGACACACTCCACTCTCCCACTCTCCTCAGCCCTTGAAAGCAGTAGTCTCCAGTGCCCACTATGTCTGGCCTACACCTTTAATATCGCCCTTATGCACTGCCCTTCAGCCACCGCCTGCAGCTCCTAGCTAGAGCCTTCATGTACCTGAGGGAGATAAAGGAGATGCCAGTCAGCAGCACACTGACCACAGCTTCCCAAGCAATTCCCCTCCCTTAGCCCCTGAACTTCAAGAGATGAACAGGCTAGCTGATGAGAGAGATTGAGGCCTGGTGGTTGGGTTGGTGATCATGCTGTCCAAGGACCATTCCCTATTTAACGAATTCCCCAACGTTTTGCTTTCTCTGTAGCTAACTTTCTTCTCTCTTCTTAAGGGGTGCAGAGAAATGAAGGGAAAATGTCTGTCAGCCAGAAATCCAGCTGTACACATTCTGCAGCTACCGCCAGAAATACTGTCTGAGATAATCCGGTATCTTTCCCCAGCTGAAAAATCCAATGTCCGGGCTACATGCAACCAGTTCAAGGACCTAGTAGATCAGCCGGCCTTGTGGCAGAAGAGTACAATTGTCCTGAGATTCACCACTAACTTCAATGAGGCGTTCTGGGGCGTTCTTCAGAAGAGAAAGGTCACCTCAGTAGTGCTGAAGGGGTTCAGGGTTCAGCAGTGGAAGAAGTTTTTGAGGTTCATGCCTGATCTGCACACGTTGACCATTTTGGACGCCATTTTGAGCGAGAAAGCAGTGCAAGGTCTGCGGCAGCTCAAGTCACTACAGAAACTTCACATGGAAAATTGTATGGCTTTATCCAAGAGCAACTTTCAGGAGGCAATATGCTGCCTGGACCTTACCCACCTGCATTTGTGCGGGGTAACCTTGTCAACTGAGTTGATCCACATTTCCCGCTTACAAAATCTTCAAGCTCTCTCCTTGCACACCCTGACAAAACCTCTGCCTCACAACATGCTAGAAGACATTTTGCTTCATCTACCAAATCTCAGGGAACTTTCGCTGGCCTGCCTCAACAGTAAGGAGACTTTGCTTGATCCAAAACTTTCAGATGTGGATCCCAGAGGAAACTCCCCTGGGGGTGAGTGCTTTGTTTCTCTCCGGAGTCCTTAAAATCCCCAGTGAAGATCCAAGAATGTATCTGTAGCAGAGTCTGCTGCAGATACGATAGGGCCCTAATCCTGAGGATAGCAGGCCCTCAGGATTAGGGCCCTGTCATAGGGTGCCTCATCTCTTTCTAGGTGTAAGTCTTGTCAGGATTAGGGCCCAAACAAACCAGTGTCTCTGGGAGTTAACTCCAATGTAATTCAGTTACCTTATACATCCCCACAGTTTTCTGCGTCAAGCCCTCTATGCCTTTCCCTTCAGTTCAGCTTCCCAGAGCTGATCTCCAAGTTGACTCTCACAATCCCCTCACACAGGGTTCTAACCCTTCTGGCCAGCTCCGAGCTGACCCTGCAGCTCAGGCAACACTGGCCCACACCCTCGCAACACAACACTCTGCTGACACTCATCTCCTCATCTCTCACAGCCTCATTGCCTCTATTAGGACTCTCTGTCCTCCCTCGACTTTCTTTTCTTGGGCTCCCTGCCCTGTCTCTTCCCAGTCTTGGGTGCCAATGCAGGCCCTGCAACATGTATGTTTCATAAGTGTTCCTTACAAATGTGCATTGGCGGCCAGCCTCCATGACTCAGTCCTGCCAGCTTTGGATACTCTTCCATCTTACTGACCCTCATTGTTGTTTCTCTTTCTCGCTCTTCCTCACTCTCTGAGGTTGTAGGGTTGGGCACGTTCTCCTCACATGGCCCCACACTCCTCATTCCCAACATTGCTTGCTTGATCCCCTGGCCATTCTCCCTCTCTCTTGGTGCCTCAACTCAGGGCATGAGCCTGTTAGATGCCACATACTCTGGCCTACCCAGCACCTTCTTTCTCTCTCTGCAACTCTGTCCTGTTTTGGGGTTCTCGGCCTATTAGAATTCCACTCCCCATGGCAATCCCTAGATCCTTTAATCCTCTTCCCCCACAACAGTCCCAATCTCTGTTGGAGTTTGGTTCTCCCCAAACCCCTCTTCTCTTCCACATGGAACAATCCTCAGGGTCTAAGGCCACTTTTACACAGGACAAAAATGGGTTCTTATAAGTGCTCGAGATACTACCGGCTGTTATAATTGCTTGAGTTTTGTAATGTGTGAACGCGCTATTCCTCTTTAAAGCAGCGAGATCTCGCAGTCTTGTAAGACCCACCTCTTACAAGGCTGCATGATTTCACTGCATAAAAGGAGAATAGTGTGTTCACACATTACAAAATTCCAGCATTTATAACAGCCGGTATTATCTCGAGCACTTATAAGAACCCATTTTTGTCCTGTGTAAAAGCGTCCTAAGTCTCTGTTCCCAGTAGATCCCAAACCCCATCTCCGGTTACCCAGAGTCCATGGTCTTCTCTGTGCCCTGGGGGAGGGGCACCACCGCTGTCTGCGTTTTTGCCCCTCACAAGTATAACACCATTTGGGGAGAACCCTGACATGGGGTCCCCTGTACCTCCATTCCCACAATGTTCTCGCAGCTCCTGTGGAAGCCTCCGTCTCTTTGCGGCTCATGTTCACTGATCCCGCTGGCCATATCTACGTGTGATCCCCGTCCCTGGGGAAGGGTAGGAAGATCTGCTTCTGCACCTGTCCTGGGTCCTCCTCCCCGGGTGAACTTTACTCTTGGAGGACAGTGCACCGCGCCTGGCGGACACAAGGGATGGACACCCAAGGCCCCTAGGAGGCTGGCCTCCGAGCCCTTCATAAGTAACAAGAGATAAGCTTATCAGTTGGATCTGGAACACAGGATGGGATTCCTCTTCACAGGGACCTGATCCCGATTTCTCTAAGCCTCTCAAGCCTTCCTGTGCTCCCCGCAGGGGAACAGGGCTGTAAGCCCCTGGGTGGGTTAGTCCGTGCTGACGTGCGCCCTCCTGCCCGTGACAATGGGCTGTGTCATCGTGCCGCACTTCCGCTGCTGGGCTCTGTGGCTGCAGAGTTTTTGAAGGAGTTGCCGGACTATGGCCCCGCCCCCATTGCTGCGGCGACACCCCGGCCTGTCCTTCTGGTGGCGCTGCCTGATGAGGTCAGGGAAGGCCTTGGGTCTGCCGCCGGGGCTGCTTGGCCAGAGGGGCTGGAATCAGGGGCTGATCGCAGGTTAGCCCCCACACCACGACCCCGTAGCTCTGGTTCCACCCAGTTCCAAAGACTCACTGGCCAATGCCATCTTGGGTCTCCCTCTGCCTTGCAGGCTCATTCTGGTTCATCTGTTTCACCTGACACCTCAGGGAGCTCACACAGCTCTCCCACTCAGGGTGCAATCCTGTCTCTTAGACTTTGCCTCCCTCCTGTAGGTCTCAAGCCCCCCATCTCTCTGTCAGCTTGATGGCTAATGTTAGGGCTTGCCTGCCTTCTCCATCACTTGTCACAGGGTGTCTCTTGCTAGGTGTAAGTCTTGTCAGGATTAGGGCCCAAACAAACGAATGTCTCTGAGTATTAACTCAAACGTACTGGCCCACACACTCCCAACACAACACTCTGCGAACACTCACCTCCTGCCTGGCTCAGCAGCCACGCCCCAAACTTAGCCACTTTCTCTTAGAGGACATTTTATGTAGCCCGCGGGCATTTTGGCTTCTTCTCAGTTCTCTGTGACCCGACTCTGCCACAGACCCAATACCCAGTAATCTCCTTAGGGAACAAGCTCACCAAGTCAATTTGATTTACACAGTCTCTACCAAGAGTCTTTCTCAATACACAATGTTCCATTCGCTGCAGCTCTTGTCTCCAAACAACCCCCTTGGGCTTGGTGTTCGCCCTCACCAGGCTCCCTGCCTTGGTCCGGCTTCCCCCGCCATCTCTTCACAACCCTTCAGTCCCTGCTTCCGGCCTTCTTTGGCTTGCCCCTTTCTCTAGCTGCTCCCAACGGCTCTTTCCGTCTCTCCAGCTCTGACTCTGGCTGTTACCTCCTGTCAGGAGAACAGGGTCCTGTTCCTTGGCGTCATTCTAGGCACTGAGCTAGACTTTGCTCTCCAAGGCTGGCTAGTGCCATGCCCCAACACAGCTGCTGACCAATTAGGCATGCTCCTACTCCAGCGCCTGCAGCTTTGCTTGCGTCGCTGCCCCTGTGGTGGCACTAGCTGCCTTAAAGGTCCAGCAGCCCACAAGGACTCTGGTCTGCCATGGTGTCAGTAGTACACTGAAGAGCATCTTGGGTCCTAAAACACGGACAGCAAGTGAAGTGAAGCCATCAGGAGATGATGAGTCGAGGGCTGAATCGAATCAGCCTTTTTGACTTTGTGGGGATTTCCTGCATTTTCAGAACTCTGGATGGTGTCAGAGCTGTCCCCGGCCCCAGAAACCAGGCACAACCCCATCAGACCAGGGGCTTCCATTCTTCGACTCGCCTTGCTGGAAATTAGGCAGAGAAACAGCCTTGCCAATCCCTTCAACTCCAGCGAGAGGCAGCCATGCAGGTGGCTGGGGAATTAGTCTAGGGACTAGGCTGAGCTCATGAGCAAGCCAACAGAAACCCTAGCTTGGGGAAGCGGGAAAGCTGGTTATGTGCACAGAATGGGGAGCAGTTAATCTGATCTGGTCTGCATTTGGCCAGATGGGATTGGACCATGTAGATCCGTCAAAGACAGAATCCACAGCAAAATTTCATTTCTGCCTTAGACCAAATCCTTTGGGCTCCTGCCAGATCCCCCAGACTGAAAAAGGCCTCACCTCTCCAAGCCATCATGACAGGCAGGGCCTCGTTAGAAAGGGGCTCTAGAGCACATTAGCCCTGACTCTTTTCTGACCTGGGGCGTATTTAGACATAACAAAGATCAGGTGTCAAAACCCCATAACACGTGTTTGGCTGTTGTGTGTAAGCACCATAACAATCCCAACACCAATTTGGCCACCCGTTGAACACGCGATGTGAACACCATTGCATCACAAGGACGATTTGCGTGTTTCGGCTGAACATGTGGCCAACATTGTGTCTAATGATATTGCGTGGCGTGTTAGCAGGCGTGCAACACGGGGAACAAGGCAGTAGCACTTGCATGCTGCGATCAGGGGGCGAGCAAAACACCAATTTGCCCCAATATGGGCTGTGCGTCTAAACAGCACCACGTGGTGAACATGGGGCCAAACTGGTGTTCATATCAAGGTCGAGACACACATTCAGACATCTGTTGACGTTATGTCTAAAGACACCCATAGTCTTGCCCTTTACAGTGTGCTTTGACATCCCAGAATCATAGAACAGTAGGACTGGGGAGGTATCTCAAGGGACAGCTTGTCCAGCCCCCTCCTCCATGACAGGATATCCCTGTCTACAGCATTATGAACAGATGCTCGTCCATCTGAGTTTTACAAACGTCCAAGAAAGGAGATTCCAGAACCTCTCTCGACAACTTGTTCCATTGCCCGACAGTTATTACAGTTAGGAGGTTTTAGCTAATATCTAAATGAAATCGACATTGATTCTAGGAAAGTCCATTCCCCCTTGTTTTATCTTTATCTCTTTAACAGAGAACAAATTTCACCCTCTTTTTGGTGACCTTCTTTTCGAAAGCTGAAAACTGCTCTCAGGTCCCACCTTAGACTTTTTTCCCCTCTAGGCTACACATACCCGATTCTTTTAATCTTTTTTCATCTGGCTCGCCCTCCTTCCCCTTAACCATCTTAGCTGTGCTCCTTGGAAACTTCTTCAACTTGTCTACAACTTTCTTGAATTCGGCAGCCTCAAACGAGCACAATATTCCGGCTGATGTCACAGCACTCCGTGGGGAGGAAATGAGGAGCACACCCATACACATTGGACCTGGGCTCAGTTCTGGCCCAGATGAAAGCAGACAGCTCAAAAAAGGGTCAGGGGGCAAGATTTGGCTGCCAACAAGGACTCGAGGAGAACGGGTAAGGCAGGGATTTTATCTCTTTTGATAAAATCCTTAGTCTGGCAAGGATTTCCATAGAACCCTAAAAATATTAGGGCACAATATTCTGCATGGAATTACACAAAACGTTAACTACAACCTTGAGCTTCCCACTCTCCCTGCCTGACACTCACCCCAAACTCGTAGCATGCCACATACTGCACCTTTGCACAAACCCCATCAGTCAATCTGTTTGTGGCATTTCTGTACTTTCAGTTGAGACCATGAGTGATGCTGTGAGGGAGATTATTATGTTGTGTGCTTCCTTACTCGCTGAAGACAGGACTGAGTTCCTGGAGGAGATAAACTTACTCCTTGGCAGGTTAACAGAATAATAGTATTTGTTTCTGCTCTGAATAAATATTGCTTAGCACTGGGGAAATGGAACGTCTGACCTCATTCAGAAAACGCATTAAAGCCCCTCTTTTTCTGAACAAAAAGTAATGTGTTCATGGGACCCTATGATAGAAGTTTACAAAATCATGAGTGGCAGGGAACTAGTAAATAAAGAGTTATTTACTAGGGATGGGACAACAGGGAGAATACCGGATTTATCGGTATCGGATTTACCGGTATCGGCATACCGGATTTTTAACATTGAACACTCGGTTTTTTTACATTGCGGCCATTCACTTCAATGTCCATGATGTAAAAAAAACGGTAAAGCGGCCAATGTTAAAAATCCGGTATGCCGATACCGGTGATTATCGGATTAATCCGATATACCTGATTATCGGATTTATCCGATACCGATATTCCCACCCCTATTTTACCCTCTCAAATAGTACTAGAACTATGGGAGACTCCATGAAACTAACTGGGAGCAGTTTTAAGACAAATAAAAGAATGTATTTTTTCACTCAACGTCCAATTAACTTGTGGAGCTTGTTTCCAAAGGATGTGAACAAGGCTAGTAGCATAGCTATGTTTTAAAAAGGACCAGATAAGTTCTTGAAGGACAGATCCATGAATGGTTATTAGCCAAGTTGGTTGGGGGATGTAACTGTCGGGAGCTGGGAGTGAACATCAGGGAATGGATCAGTCCATGATGACCTGTTGGGTACTCCTCCTCTGAAGTGACTGAAATTGGTCACTTTCAGAGAGGATGCTGGACTTGATGACCCAGGATGGCATTTCTTATGTTCTTACACCAAGAACTCATTCTTAGAATTAAAATGGCATAAAATGTGATTGCCATTTGGTGTTACTGTTAATCTGCTGTATCAGAATACCAGTTAAGGTCAGGAGACCTACAACTACTAGGGATGGGCGAACGCTGTTCGGAGTTCGGACCGAACTCAGTCTGTTCGGTTGACCGAACTGAACTTCCGAACCAAACTCGAATTTCAAACCGAACCGAATTTCCGAACTCCGTTCTGTTTGCCCATCCCTAGTGGCAACACGCACCACAAAACCTGGTTTTGAATGGCCAAACTTGGTTCGGAATTCGACCGAACTTGCTCTGTTCGGTCGACCGAACTGAACTTCTGAACCAAACTTGAATTTCAAACCAAACCGAACTGAATTTCAAAACTCAAATTTCAAACTGAACTGAACTGAACCGAATTTCCGAACTCCGTTCTGTTCGCCCATCCCTAACAACTACAATACGTTGATGACTGTCTTCTGTCTCTGGGAGGCCTTGACTATCATCACAAACAGGAAACTAAACTAAAATAATGCCATGCTAATGGCAAACAATTATATCCTGTACTTGGAATAAATACCATGATTTCATTTCTTCTCCTTCCTTCTGTGTCCTGATTCACGGACAGCTCCAATGCTTCAACTGTGCTCGCTGGCCTTGCAGAACACTGGCTACAGACTTCTTTTAGATGCCCCACACCGCCTTCCCGTCCTCCGCACTCTGACGGTTTGTAACACGGTGAGTTGGCCATTATGGAGCATCGAAATCCTTAGACGAGTGCTGCCAAGCCTACCAAGCCTGATGGAGCTGAATCTTTTACGTAAGTTAGTTAAAGTCGGTGAAGTCCTTTATTTGTTTTGGATGCATGAGAAGGAAAGGACTTGTACTCGCGGGGGGCAGGGGAAATGGACTCCCTACTTCACAAGCTGTTTGGCTTGATGTGGTTCATCCAAAGCAAAATGAAAAATCTATGCATTCTGATGAATAGAGGTAAACCAAAGTAAGTACTTTGATTTAATCAAACTGAAGTAACTACTCCACTATGGTATTGTTCAGATGACCAGTGTAAATGAAGGCAGCTACTTTGATTCAATTAAATTGAAGTAACTAATCCACTAGGTAGTGTACAGATGAGCAGCGTAAACCAAAGTAGCTACTTTGGTTTGATTACATCTAATTAAATTAAATCAAAGTAGCATTCAAAGAAACAGAGGTAAACCAAAGTAATTCTGCATCAATCTCCCCCCGAGCTCAGATGAAATGTTCACTGAACTGTGACTGCCCCACTCACACTGATAAGTAGAAATACAAACCAAATGGGAGGATGCACTCCTGATTTTTCACTACCTACTTCTCTCCCTACTACTGAATAACGTCAGTGGAGCCGTCTGTTCATATGAGCCCTACTGGAGGAAAAC
This sequence comes from Sphenodon punctatus, assembly GCA_003113815.1. Classification (NCBI taxonomy): domain Eukaryota; kingdom Metazoa; phylum Chordata; class Lepidosauria; order Sphenodontia; family Sphenodontidae; genus Sphenodon; species Sphenodon punctatus. Next base: position 3,060,793 of record QEPC01009638.1, on the reverse strand, counting down.
GGAAGTAAGTCCCATCTACATCGAATTAGCTCTTTGTCAGAACATGGGCCAAGTCTGGTGATGTTAGACGGCCAGAATGGCACCTCTTCCACTTATCGGAGAAAAGGTCAAGACTGAGTGGATTGTGATGGTCTCTTCCATCCTGCAAACCTGGGCATCACAAAATGCAGTCACTGAAATTGATGTTGGACGGCATCGACTTCAAAATAAGGCCGGGTTTCCAAGTGCTGAGGGTATAATCAAGCATGAGAACAGATTGCTAAGGTGGCTGAGGGACTTGTCAAGACTCCAAGTGCGGATGATATCACTGTTAGAGATCGCTGTAGCAGACACACTTGGAATACAAGTAGGATGAATCTCCTGACTTGTGTTCGCAGGAAGTTGGATGAGATGCCACAAACACTGAAATGATGGGCGGGCAAGGAGGGGTTCAACATGTTACGTTAACCCCATGGCCATTCCTCCCAGACCTTTGAACAGCCTCAGGGCCCAATCAGGATGATGCAAATACTTCCCTTCTCTCCTTTTTATAATATTATTTATAATAATAATATTATTTATATAGCACAATCAATGTGCCGGGCATTGAACAGTCATTAATTAGAAACAGGTCCCTGCCCGGGCAGGGAGGAGAGGTTACAATCTGGGAGAGACAAGGGAGAGTTGTGGTGGAAGATCTGGAGCATTTCTTATTTTGTTGTCCCTTATATGAATTTCTCAGGCAGACTTGGCTGACTCCATTATGGGGAGAGAGGTGTCTTTCGTATAAGAACAAATTAATCGAATGATTGGCATCTCAGGATGATAAATATATACAGGCGGGTGCCTCTTTTGCTTTGTTAGCTATGAGAATTCGAAATGAAGCAAATTAATGTTATTAAGTTTTATTTCTCTTTAGTATCTTATTACGTAGGTGAGCTTTTCCTCTTTCGCTCAGGCTCCTTTTATGTATTAATTATGTGTTATTGTTAATTTGTCTTTTGTATTTTTATTTGTATTTGTTATCTTTGACCATGGCGAAAGCTAAATGTCTAATAAATAAATAAATTGAATTGAATTAACAAGGGAGAGGAGAAGATGAGAGACAGGGAGACATTCATGAAGTTGAGAAGTCATGCATGTGCATGTTTGGCTTAGTTCCCGGGGAGAAGAGAATGGTCAATGAAAGGACAGTAGTAAGCAGCCTGTAGGGGTAAGGAACTAGGAAAATCCTGATAGAAAGGAGAGGTTTTTAAGAAGAATTTCAAGGGAGGGGGAACACGGGAGTTCCAGGCACAGGGGGCAGCATGGGAGAAGGGGAGAAGTCGGTTTAGGGAAGAAGTGATTCTGGGGAGGACTAGGGTGGAGTGCAGTAAGTTGCACGTATCAGCTCCTTGAGGCATCGCTGTCCCCTTCTAGGTGTCTGTTCACGGTGGAGCACAGACCCCCGGTCCTGGGGTGCAGATGTGATGTCTAATGTGGTCATCGGGGTGTGTTCTCTTCTCAAGGTCCCCCGAGTCTGCCGGGGGGCCACGATGGGGAGGGTCTTCTCAGTGGCTGCTCCACGACTGTGGAACTCCCTGCCGGTGGAGGCCCGTTTGGCCCCGGATCGCCCCTCTTTTTGACGCTGTTGTAAGATATGGCCGTTCCGCCTGGCCGAGCATGGGGAGGGTGGGGGAGTGGATTAGGTTGGTTTGGGATATTTTAATTCATTATTGTTTTAGAGTGTTTTAAGTGTTTTTATTGATTAATTGTGAGCCGCCCAGAGCTGCCTGGCAGGATGGGCGGCGCAAGAATTTTTAAAAATAAATAAATAATTGTCATTCTGGTTTTGTTTGACACTTTCCCAGGAGTGATGGGTCATTCTAGTGAACGACTGCCACAGCTGTTCTGTGCATGCGCAGCCCTCTTCCTATCTGGTGCCGGCAGTGTTACTGCCATTTTGGGAAAGGGGGGCCGCTGTTTTGCACGTGTGCATTTACAGGGATGAACGCCGTACACGGTATATCGGTATAGGGTACCTGGTAAATCACGTTTCAGCTCTGCCCCAGGGAAAATGTTTGTATGAAGGTACCTTCAAGTCTTGGATAACTACGAAGCCACCGTGTTTGTTGGTGTCTTTAATGCTGACACTTACTTGACAATCTCTCTCAAGGTAGAAGTCTTACCCTTTTCTCCCTCCAACCTCCATTTTAAAGGAACCTATGACTTGGATGCCCTTGTTGACACCATCCCAGTTAGCTTGGTCAAGCTCAGTGTGGTCGGAGCCAGCGTCTCAAACTCTAACTTCAAGTCTTTGTCGAGTCGGGCTATGCTACTGAGAGAGATGGATCTGCCAAACTCGTGTGTTGACGAAAGGATTCTGCACCAGTTTCCTTACCTCTTCCCGTTGCTGACGAGACTCTGCGTGAGGTACGGAGAAGCAGCACACCGTGCAACAGTCTTTGTTAGCCTTCACTCTCCCTCTTGTTAAGGATTAGCCCAGGGGGCAGGGCTGGGAGGAGGATGAAATTCCTGGAGACAGTGATTTGCCTAGGACCACCCCGTGAGTTCAAGGTTAGATGGGATTTGAACCCTGGTCTCCCAGGGCCAAGCCCAGTTCTTTATCCACTGAGCACAGTCAACCCATCCAATTCAGGTAATTTCTGTTTTCTGAGCAGATAAACTTATGGTAAGCCCATGTTCGAACTGGAAGTTAACTGTGAGCAATACCATTGTCTCCAAAACAATTTTTAGCAGGCACAAAACAGGTCTTGTCTGTCTGTCTTGCAAACCCCTTGTCTCAGTCGTTAGCATTGGGTTCCTAGTCTTGAAACTTCAGAGCTAGTTCTTGTGCTTTATATGGCAGTTCTGCCTTGCCTTTAAAATGTTTTTGGGAGCACTAGCAATGATCTCTCTTTTCCCCCTTCCAGCGGTAACATTTTGACCGACCACCTCTTGTTCAGCTTGGCTAATATGAAATCTTTGCGAGAGCTCGAAGTTATTGGCAACATGAATCTGACAAGTGAAGCAATCAAGACTTTTCACATCCGAACCAGCTGCACGATTCATCGGCTGCTCGAGTGGAGGCTAGGCTCCTCTAAATGTAATTGTTTATATTAATGTCTCTTGAAAGGGCTTCATCATCATCATAGTATATTAAACAAAGCTCTGCAGTAGTGAATTCTGAATAAGTGGCCGCAGGGACACACCACATTTTTCCTGTTTCTGAATGACTTGTGCGCATGAAAAACTGAAACATCTTCCCTGAGTGGAAGACGTCGTCTGCACAATTGGAACTGTGTTCAAATGTTGTTGTTTTTTTAAAAAAAATATTCAATTAGTCATCACCAAGGGCCTTCTTTTCTTAATTCTAATTTTATATTTATTTTTATTTATTTTATTTATTTCAATGGATTTATACCCCGCCCCTCCTGCAAAAGCAGCCCGTGGATGTCCTTCCTGAACAAGGAAATTTTACTTCCATTTTTAACCAATAGCTTGGGAAGTAGGCGAGGGGCTGGTGAAACAGAGGCCGATGGGAGTTGCTAACATACTTGTTGATGAGTCAAAAGAGAAAAAGGATTCTCTGTCACGAGGGAAGGGGCTAAGTAGGGGAATAAGACCCCATGGGCTGGGGTGGCACGTACCCACTCACACACAGTCCCAGACTCTGAACGCCAGAAGGGTCTCTCTGGGGAAAAGTGCCCGTTAGGATAGTAGGTGGACCTATAGGCCTCACAGTGCCCAGGTCCCTATCATCATTGGGCGCCTGGCGCTTGAAGGGAGTCTGGGCCTTGTTCTGTCTCCCACCACTCAAGACCCACACCCGGGAGGGGGGAAAGGGAGACGTGTGCAGGGTTGGTACACGGGAGGTCAGGGTAGGGGGCCCAGGAACGGGGGAGTGGTAAGGGGAAGTTGCACTCTTGGAGGGGTCAGGGGTAAGGCTCCGGAAAGGGGGGAAGGAAGCTTGCACTCAGCATGCACGCACCACAAACACTCACTCGCTCTCGCTGGTAGTCAGGGGACCAACACTTAGACACACTATACACAGACAGCAACAATACAACGTCAGGCACTGAAAAACTCAAGGAATCGCAATGCTACTTACCTCTCGCTCGGGGGCCGGTTTCTCCGCCTCAATCACTGGCGCCGAGTGCTTCTCGGCGCTGGTGTTTATAATCAAAGCCCTGCCCCCTACGCGCTCCCGCAAGCATGCAGAGCGGCACACAGGGGGTGTGGTCACGTCCATTGTGCTGCCGGGTCCCACCTCTCCCCGCGCCGCCCGCAGTCGGGCTGGAGGCCCGGACTGTGCGGGCGGGGTTGTGTCCCGCGCCGCTGTAGGAAATGTGGGCGGGGCAGAGTCGGAGGGCTCCGGTGTCGCTGCGACGGGGCGCAGGGGGGATCCCCGCTCCAGCCAGCCCCCCGAAGCTGAGGGATGTCCCCGCGGGGGCTTGACACTCTGGGCATTTTCAGACTCCCCACCCACTATACAGGTTACAGGGCACCCACAGAGCAACACTGGAGCACTGCAACATGTATAGTGGGCGGGTGGAGAGTGTCTTGTCTGAAAATGCCTTCTGTGTGTAACTTTCGGTGTGTAACTTTCAGTGTGCTACCAGAAGTCGAAGCCTTTTTAGGGCAGGGGAAAACAAGGGTTAGTTCTTCAAAAATTTCAAGACCTTTGCAGATGCTGCCACCCTGTCTAACGACCACATGATGGCATAAGTGATGCTGAATGAAGAGGAAAAAGTAGAACAGAAATGAATATCCATTGGAGAATTGAATTTTTCCAGTTTGAATAGTTCCTGATAGAGAGGGTAATAAACGCCATCCTCTTCCGCTTCATTTGAATATTTATTTATTTATTTATTTAATCACTTATATACCGCCCCACCCTGCCCAATGGCAGCTCAGGGCAGTGAACAACATATAATAAAAAATAGTGTAGAAAATATAAAATACAATATAAAATCAATTAAAAAACCATAAAACAACGAAGGACTGAGAAGATAAATACCCCTTTGCCCCCAAGGAAACCTCCCCACCCAGTACCCATTCCCCTCCCGAAACAGCCAGGCTTTACACTGTCTACAGAAGGAGGGGAGATCCGGAGAGAGGCGAATCTCTGCCGGGAGGGAATTCCATAGCCACGGTGCAGTCACCGAGAATGCCCTCTCGAACGTCACTACCCGGGGGAGCTCCAAGAGGGCGCCCCCAGCCAACCGCAGGGGCTGATCTAGGACACGAGGGATGAGGCGGTCTCGCTGGTGAGTAGGGCCCAAGCCGTTTAGGACTTTAAAGGTAATAACCAACACCTTGAATCGGGCCCAGGAGACTATTGGCAGTCAGTGCAGAGAATGGAGCACCGGTGTTATGTGCTCCCAGTGGCCCAGCCCCATCAGGAAGCGAGCTGCGACATTCTGCAGCAGCTGCAGTCTCCCCGCCATCACCAAGGGTAGCACCACATAGAGTGTGTTGCAGTAGTCCAATCTTGGAAGTGATGAATGCATGGATGACGGTGGTAAGATTGAAGCCTGAGATGCAAGGCCAAAGACGTCGGACCAGATGTAATTTACTAAACACGCTCCTCGCCACAGCTGCCACCTGGGTATCTAGGCGGAGCTGCAAATCGAGGACTCCCAGACTCTGATCCTGAGGGACCAAGGAGGGACACACCCCATCAAGGATGGGGGCCTCTACTCCTTTGACCTTTCCCACCAACATCACCTCTGTTTTGTCGGGATTCAGCGTCAAGACAGCTTGCCCTCATCCAATCCCTCACCGCAGCCAGACACTGGGCAAACACCAAGACTGTTGGGCCTGGGTCTGATGAAAACGAGAGGTAAAGTTGGGTGTCATCAGTATACTGATGACACCGAACCTCAAACCCTCTCATGACCTTGCCCAAAGACTGCATATACTCGTTGAACAGGAGAGGGGACAAAATAGATCTCTCCAGAACTCCACATGTAAGTTCCTGGGGGGATAATGTACAATCCCCCAGAACCACACGCTGAGTTCTTCTGGCCAGGAAAGAACGGAGCCATTCAAGAACAATTCTGCCCACCCCAGCATGGTCCCACAGACGAGTCACTAACATCTTGTGGTCAACCGTGTAAAAAGCCGCTGAAAGATCTAACAAAATCAGAAGAGTGAATCAACCTTGGTCCAACTTCTGGCACAGATTGTCGACCAAGGCAACAAGCGCAGTCTCAGTGACATAGCCCAGATGAAAGCCAGTCTGCAAGGGATCAAGGAAACTGACGCGGTCAAAATGCCCTTGGAGCTGCTGGGCCACTACCTGTTCAATAACCTTCCTTAAAAAGGGAAGGTTAGAGACTGCCCAATAACTGACAAGGGCATCAATGTCAAGAGATGGCTTCTTGAGCAAAGGTCACACCACAGCCTCCTTCAGGAACCCCATGACCTCCACAAGGGAGGCATTGACAACCCCCCTCCAGAAATGGCCTCAACCTCTTCCGGCTGGCTTTCACCAGCCAGGACAGGCAAGGATCAAGTTTACAAGTTGTGGCCCTCACAGCCCCTAGCATCTCCACCGCATCGGTGGACAATACCTGCTGAAACTGATCCCACAAAACCGGACCAGATGGGACATTCATAACTTCAGGTATACCCACTGCATCAAGCGTGGCATCGAAATTGTGGTGGATACGAGCAATTTTGTCTGCAAAATAGCTGATAAACATGTCACAGCAAGCACTGGAAGATTCCAGTTCCAGGTGGAGAGAGGCTGGACTGACCAGCCCCTTGACCACCCGGAAAAGCTCTGCTGGACGTGATTTTGTGGATGATATGATACCAAAGAAACTACTCTTTGCTGCCCGCGTAGCCACGGCATAGGCCTTTAACGCAGCTCTATGCTGCAATCGGTCATCTTCAGTGCGAGAGCAGCGCCACCATTGCTCTGCTTCCCCTCTTGCTTCAGCTGACGAAGGTCCTCCATGAACCATGCGGCCCCGTGTCACCTATGCTGGGGGAGTGGATGCCTGGGAGCTGTCTGGTCGATGGCCTCAGCCAGCAAGGATTGGGCGTTGAGGTTGGAAGGTATATCCCACAGAGCATTCCGTAACCAATCTGATTCCAGTGTAAGTGTCCATACGAATAGGTTCCACACCCTGCCAGGGGCAGACGTGCACCGAGAGAGAGAGAATGGTCTATCCATGACAAGGGCACAGATGACACCTCCCCCCACTAACAGAACCCCTGCCTCAAGTCTGGTGCAAAATACCAAATCCAGAGTATGCCCCCCCCCTCATGAGTTGGGCCAGATACTATCTAAGACAGGCCCATGGCAGCCGTGAACTCTTGCTCCATCCCCTTAACACTGACAGCGGTGTGAACTCTGCTCCTCCTCTGTCCCCTCCCTCGCCCTCCCCTGCTCACCTGTCCCTTCTCCCTAGCTGCTCCCCACACCTGGAACTCCCTCCCTGCCCACATCCACCTCGCCCCCTCCTTTAGTACCTTCAAATCCCTCCTCAAGACCCACCTCTTCCGCTCTGCCCTCCCCGACTCCTCGCTCCCCTCACCTAACTCCTGCTGATCCCTCCATCCAGTACAATCTGTTACCGTAGCTCTGTGTACTCCTATCCTCACCACACGGACCAGCCGGCCATCATTCTCGATGTAACCAAGCCAAGCGTGTGCATCTGGGACCTCGCATCCTCGTGAATGTTACACTCCTTGTCTCTCCCTCTGTTCCCCTTCCTTCGGCCCCCTCCCCGTCTCTCAGACTGTAAGCCCTAGGGCAGGGACCGTGTCTATTCTATTACTTTGTAAAGCGTCAGGTACACTGCTGGCGCTATATAAATACTTGCTAATAATAAATGCTTGCTAATAATATTGAAATCTCCTAAGACCATCAGCCTCGGGGATCGCAATACCACCTCCAATACCAGATCAGCTATAGCAAGTAGAGATGCTGCCGTAGAGGAAGGTGCACAGTATACAAGCAGCACCCGCAATCTGTCTCCATGAGTCAGAGCAGAGATTCTCAGCCTCTTGCTCAGGAGCACCAGAGCGCTCAGGGAATGTGTGAAAGTGCCCCCCAAGCCAGTCAGTCGTGCTCAGGAGCAGTTTCACACACGTGAGGCATCAAATTGAATTAAATGGAATTGCAGAGGGGAGACTTAATATATGCAGATTTATGCAAAATCATTCCTACGCATGATGCAGTGCTCGCAAGTAGCCACATACGTTGCTCCAGTGCTTTCGACTGAAAAAAGGTTGAGAATCTCTGAGCTAGAGGGCCCTCTATAGCAGATGGAGTTTGCACTGGATATCGCTGCACGGACCAAGTGCGGATATAGGAACAAGAAGCGGATAGAGGAAAATTCTTTCAAGAAATAAGATTGCCTAAATTAAGGACAGAACAGTTGGAATATTTAAACTCCCCAATTACCCAAAAGGAGATAGAAAGTTGTATTATGGAAATGTCTAAAAATAAAGCTCCAGGACCCGATGGATATCCTGTTGAGTTTTATCAACAATACAAGAAAATGGTATTACCAATTCTAACTAATCTTGTCAATAGTTTTATAGATAGATAGATTTTCCTGGTATCTTTCTTTGAGGCAAATACAGTTCTTTGCCCCAAATCGGGAAGGAATGTGGAGGAATGTTTGGGATTTTGGCCAGTATCTCTTATTAATATCGATGTGGAACTTTTTTTAAAGTGCTTGCATGGAGACTGCAGGGTCTTCTTAAAATGTTCAAGGTTTACCAAAACCAGATTTAGAGGCTATAACGCCGTTTGCCTTGCAGAATAAGTATATAAAATATTTAGGGGTTAAATTAACTAAAGACATTGGTTATTTGTATAAAGAAAATTTTATTCCCCTTCTAGAAGAAAGTAAAGGCAAAACGGAGTCCTGGCACTCGATCAGTTGTTCCTGGATCACCAGGATAAATTTGATTAAAATGATACTTTTACCTAAAACGTTGTATACTGTGTTAGCATTGCCTTTGGACATACCAGCTCAATTTTTTGACTTATTGAATAAGAGTATTATGGGATTTATTTAGAAAAAACAAAAATCCAGAGTTAGGTGATCTATATTCTTAACCTGAATGGAAAAGGATGGTTTGACTCTCCTTGAGTTTAAATTCTGTGCCTGGGCATCTGGAATAAGAGTCGTACGGCAGTGGTACTTAGGCCCTTTTCAAATGAGGCACTGTGTGTGGGGGGATGGGTGGCCGGTGCAACAGGTGGGTAGGTGGTGCATGGACCATCACTCACCTCCACCCCTCTACTGGCGCCCGTTGCTCTGTGCGTGGGTGATGGGTGGAACGCAGGAGCGCGCACGCACCCCCACCAACTGGTCATGGTTTTCCCACGGATGCCTCCCCATCCCCCCCGCACGCGCCACAGTGATCGCACGGATGCCCCCCCCCCCACATGTGCACAAGGGGACAGGGGCGTCCATGCAATAAGGCCCTTAGATAGTAAAAAAGACCCAAGTTGGGTTCAAATAGAAAAGAACCTGATGAAAATAATAAACGTTAAGGAATTTTTTAGTGGGGACACGCTGATTTGTCAGACTAGTAGAGAATTGAAGACCCATCTGTTTATTGGGTATGCCCTGAGAATTCGGAATACATGCAAATTAAAATTAGAAATTGTCCAGGGCAAAACACCTTTATCTCCGCTTGACAGTGACAGGTTGTCCCTTAGTAAAAAGGAGAAATTAACATTGGAAAGATGGAGGGGGAAGGGAATTTCACACGCAGTTCATCTTTTTGTGAATAAACAGCTTTAACAAATTGATACACTTGAGATTGCTCTTAATGAAAAAGTGGATCTATTGTTATATATGAAATTAAAATCCCTATTTGGGCATTATAAAGATAAAGAGTATTATAATAGAAAATTGCATTTCCTAGAGCATACAATATTTGTCGATACTTACCCCAGGAAATTACTGTCTAGATTATATAAGTGTCTGTATGAGATATTTTAATTTCCTGATGCGGGATATCTCTCCCAAGTGGGAGGAAGACTTGGTAATGGAAATGACAAAAGAGAAAATGAATGGGGTTTGGGAGCATATGTGTGCTAAGTCACTAATGATAAAGGAACCTCAAATTAAGTTAAAGAGGAGAGTATATTTAACTCCGGCACATATTCATCAAATGAATGTACACTATTCAGACAAGTGCTGGGGTGGTTGGGGCCATAAAAGCAAGTACATCCATTCTTGGTGGCAGTGCCCGATAATTCAGGCCTTTTGGATTTGCATTTGGGATTCTATAAATAAGGGTATTTTCAGACGTGCCGTTGGCCCCGTACCGGCACCAACGGCTTCGTTCCCCGCCGGGGTCACCCCGTAACGGCACAACAGACGTGCCGGGGGGACCCCGGCGGGGAAAGTGGGCGGGGCCGGGGCCGCACGGCGCAACGTGCGGCCGCGCGGCCCCTTCCCCTCCACACACCCCGCCGCCCGCCCTCCGAGGAGACGGGCGGGCGGCAGGGCCAATGTGGCCGCCGCGTCCGGCCGATCGTGCCACGGCCAGACGTTACTTTTCCTTGGCCACGGCCCGGGGTCCGTTTGACCACGCTTCCCGGGACCTTCCCCCGGCTAGCCCGGGAAGCGTGGTTCAAACGAACCCCATGTGGGAATTGACCGTGGCCAACATCTGGCGCGCCGTGAACAGACGTACGGGACACGGTGACCACAGGTGGGTATTCACCGTGGTTCACCGTGTTCGCGTAACATCTGAAGACACCCTAAGGTGATGAAACCAAATTTTGAACTCATGCGTCAGCTGGCACTATTGGGGTGGTATCCCTGAAAATCTGTTAATCGTGTTAGTAAGGCTACCTGTCCGATGCTCTTCCTGGCAGCTGTCCGTTCCATTGTGTAGAAGTGGAAGACAGCAACTGGTTCATCCTTATTAGATTGGACGCAAAAGCTTTAGTTTATGGCGTCCATGAAGCGGGTCACTGCTGATATTAATGATAGCTTGGAGGAGTTTTACAACGTATGGAAACTGTGTTGGAAAGTTATTACCTAGACAAAAAACCTTCAGTTTAAGAAGCTCGTTAAGGCGGCATTACAAATTATACTCAAACGTTAACTTGACCGTAAATTGTATGTTAAGGCAACTTTATTCAATATCAAACCAATCTATACATTTTTCTTTTCTCATTAATTAATTTAAAAAAAACACGACTTAACTGAAATTAAGCTGCATCTGTGTGGTAGGGTGACTGAACAATACTTATACGTGATGAGGAATGTATAGAGTTTAATTTTTGAGTTAAGTAATTTTTTTTTATTAATGAACGAGAAAAGAAAAATGTATAGATTGGTCTGATAATTAATAAAGTTGCCGTAACATACAATTTACTGTCATGTCAACATTTGAGTATAATTTGTAATGCTGCCTTAACAAGCTTCTTAAACAGAAGGTTTTTGTTTAGGTAATTTGCCCTTCTGTTGAAACTTAAGGGTTTTGTTAATGCATCATATTTAACAGTTCAGTTCTTTACTAGAGCTTATAATCATAAAATGGAGCACGTGTTCATAAATGGTGGTTTTATCTGTTATGCACAAAAGATTTAGACAATCAAGACAAAAACTTCAGCTTTAAAAAAAGCAAGAAGTCCTATGTTGTCTATTACTGATGCAAAGAACTCTGGAATCGCAACGCCACAGTAGCATAATTTGAAAATGAAGAAACTTTTTTTTCTCTGAAGACACCACCATGCCAGTTGTGTTTTTATGGTATTTTCTTTCATACAAATAGTCATTCTCTCACACATAAGCTCTCATCTCTCTCTCACATACACTTATTTAAAACAACTCACACGCAGTCACACATGCACACATTCATACACACAATCATTCTCACACACAAACTCTCCTCACGCACACACACATTCAAAACAACTCACATTCACACACACATGCACACTCATTCAAACACACCCATTTAAAAACACTTTTTCTCTCTACTCTCACTCTTACACACACTCACTCAAACCAACTCACGCAGTCACACATACACAAATGTACATGCTGCTCACACACACTCACTTCAGCCAGCCCCCTGCCCGCTCACACCTATCGCTGTCTGCTGCCGCGCCGCTGCCGCTGCTGCCGGAGATCCCACGCCGCCCATGTGCCACCACGCGGGCGCAATCGTGGGAGCCGGCCATTTCCAGGCTGGGACTACGTTCCCCACATGCCAGATCCCGGAAATGGCTGGCGCCGATGTGCGCATTCCATGGGAGCGAGTTGGCTACGGACGCACACCCATATCTACCCACCTCCATCCATCTCCACGCACGGAGCAACCGCCGCTGTTTCCGGTTGCTCCGCATGTGGGCGATGGGCGGAGATGGATGGAGTGTGGGAACACGCACCCACCGGCCGCAGCGGTCACACGGGCAGCCCTGCCCCCATGCCCACGCAGCACATCTGGGGGGGGGCGCATCTCGTGTGAAAAGGGCCTTAGACAAGCGTCTCCACATACATTACCCGCTAACTACCCACCCATCACACGTGTTGCAGGAACATGCATGGTGGGTGGGTAGTTGGTGGTGGGTAATGTGCGTGGAGGCACTTGTCTAAAAACACGTGCGCACGTAGGATTCTTCAAGCTCATGAGTGTCTCCCTGTCTCTCTCTCTCTGTTCCCTTGTCTCTGCTAGATTGTAACCCCTCCGTGCCCCTCCCCAGGCAGGGACCTCTCTCTAGTTAATGACTGTGCAGTGCCAGGCACATTGATTGTGCTATATAAATAATATTAATATTATAAATAATGTTATAAAAAGGAGAGAAGAGAAGGATTTGCATCATCCTGATTGGGAATTGTGTGTTCAAAGGTCTGGGAGGAATGTCCACGGGGTTAACGTAACATGTTGAAACACGCCCCCCCCCCGTAATTTCAATGTTTGTGACGTCTCACCCAACTTGTAGTTGGGAGTTAATGGGTAGGCAGGCGCTGGTCTAAAAACACCCTAGGGGGCTGACTCAGCGAAGGGCATTTTGCATGCAGATCATGATTAGGAAATTTGGTACATGCCCAAAAATGTGAACAGTATTTGTGCTTTTTTTTAAAAACAACAACCCCCCAACACTGTTCGTTTGAGCTTTAGGAAAAAGGGATGGGGGAACGCGGCAGGGTGGGGAGACGTTACGAATCAAAGATATTGTCTATCTGACATCTCCAGGGCCCTTCAATCCAGAGCCCTGCCTTCCCCTGCATCAATCCTCAGGGGAACCCCCCCCCTTAGCATAGGCACCTGCCCAGAGGGACCCCCCGCCTTTCCAAGACCCTCCCCCTACAGCCCTAGACCCAGTGTGGGGCAGTGTCCCTGACTCGCCCCACTCCCCGGGGACCCCACCTGAACCTCAGGCTCCTCCCTCAGAGGCCTCCCTTACTCCCTGCCCAGAGAGGACCCTCTGGGATCAGCCCCGCCGATCCCCCCCTCCCCATGGGCACCCGCATCCTCTATGACACACCACACCCCTCAAGCCCCACCTGCAGCCCTAGTGAAGCCTAGAAGTGCCCGAGTGCCCCCCATGGACTTGCCCTGCCCCTCTCCTCACACACCCACACCAGCCCCGATGCTAGTGGGGTCAACCTCCTAGTGCCCCTCAGCTTTCCCTCCCCCTGGCCCTGAAGAGGAGGAGGCGCGTTCCCCAACGCCCCATTGGGCAGGGGAGGGGGGGCTTCCCTTCCCTGCATCTGGAACATGATGGAGCAGAGGGGAAGGCTCTTTCTAATGATGGAAAAGAGAGGATCTCCGCTGTGTCAGGGGGCTGGAGAGCCAGCCAGAGCGCAACCACCCTGACTAATTGGCAAAAGTGACCTGAGTTAGTAGTGTTTATTATTAAGGGAACTAGCTTCCGCTAGGTCCCAAAGGATAAATCAAAAAATTAAAACAATACAGCACAAGTATAAACAGAGAAGAAAACATAATGTCAACGGAACATAAACTCCCAAGCCATTAGGGGAATACAAACATCATTGCCATTTACATGGACCGATGTGGTCATACAGATAATCATAATCCTATAGGTAAGCCAAAAGTCAATAAATATAATGGCCTAATGACAAATAACAGTCCCACTCAAACACACGGAGGTCAAACACGATGACACAGTGCACGAGTGAATAGAGCTAGATTCGTCAAATTATCAAGGTTCTTAGATGTTACAAAGTGCACCAACAACTGTTTGGGGGAAAAATATGGCCTTGACCTAAGACCTGGGGACAAAAATAACTCCCTTGCATACTGCGTAAGTGGGCAAACAAATAATACATGTAGTAAATCCTCAACACTGCCAAGATTACAGCCACACAATCTCTGCTCGTATGGTATACCAGCGCGCCTTCCCAACAGTACTTTGGTGGGGATCGAATCAAAACGTAAAAGCGACAGTGCCCTACGGAGATTAGTGTCCTCTAACTTCACTAAATAAATTTCAAGTCCGAAGGAACACTTAAATTCCTTATAATAGGGTGCGCTTTTCAGCTCGCGAGATTTCCCTACATCCGATTGAATTGCTTGATCAGTCAGTTGTCTGTATACAAGCCTCTTTCTACAGCATTGGGGGGTAGTGAGCAACATTTCCATGGAGAGACCCAACCTTTGAAGAAGGCTCCTCACCTTACAGGTCCAAGAGGACACAGAAGTCCAAGTCTTGGCCTCAACATAGCGGCGTCGAGGGAGACAAGCCTCTGTCATGTCTTCCAGTTTAAGCCAATAGTTTACTACCGCCATATTCACTCTGACCTTTACAGGCAAAATGCCGGTTTCTAACCGTAATAAACATATCGGGACAGATTTAGGGACTGCAAGGAGGGTTCTCAAAAACAAGTTTTGGGGGAGCTCAAGAAGGTCAACTAAGGCCAAGCCCCAAATTTCTGCGCCATATAGCACACAGGGTCTGGCCTTTAGATTAAATAGTTCCAATGCTGGAGCAACCAATTTGCCCCCCAAAAGTCTCCAAAATCTTACAATTACTGGCAAAATGCAACCCCAAGTTGCAACCCCAAGTATAAATAAACAGAAACCTGTTCAAGGGCAATCCCATTAAGCGTCCACTTGTAATGCCTAAATATCCTAGGGCAGTTCCCTGCAGTCATAACTTTTGTTTTTTGATAATTAATAGAAAGATGCATACTCGAGCAAAAATCCCCCACAGCCCGCAACATCCGCTCCAATCCCAAACCTGAAGGAGAGAAAAAAGCCATGTCGTCGGCATACATCAGAGTTGCCAAGGGCTGCCCCAAGACCCTGGCAGGAAGATAATCATCCTGGGTGACTACTGCCACAATCCCATTAACATAAAAGTTAAAAAGGAATGGTGCCAAAACACATCCTTGCTTGACCCCATTAGACACAAGGACCCTATCTGAAAGTCGTCTTCCCCCACTACCCGCACGGACCTTCAAGGCAGAATTGGAGTATAATAGATGGACTAAACATACCAATCTCTGATCCATATTGGTGGAGAATAGTTTACTCCAAAGAATATTTCGGTCGAGAAGATCAAAAGCTGATCGCAAATCCAGAAAGGCAATAAACAAACTGCCTTTCCGGATATTAACATACTTTTCCATGAGATGACTAAGTGTAAAGCGGTGGTCGAGTGTAGAATGACCAGCCCGAAACCCTGCCTGTTCTTCTGGGAAGTAATTTCCCATTTTGCCCCAGTCCTCATGCTTACCCAGCAGGTATTTAGCATAGAGTTTGGCAACCACATTAATCAAACTGATAGGATGAAAGTTCTGGGGAAGTTTGTTATCTCCTTTTTTAAAAATAGGTGCCACAACGCTAATGTTTCAGCCTGCCGGGATCTCTCCAGCATTGGAGATAGTATTAAATAAGTGGGCAAGAATTGGCAACCGCCACTCGTGATTATGCATGAACACCTCCACAGGGATACCATCAATCCCAGGAGCTTTCCTCTCCCTCACAGCACCAAGCAATGACTGAAGCAGCTCGCAATCCACCGGAGGCCACTGTGGAGCATCATTCAGGGTATCCTGTGGGATGACATATATGTCGGGTCAGGGATACAAGCAAAGATTCCCCCAAAATGAGCTGTCCATCCCTTGGCAGCAAGGCTTGCCTGTATAAAGGGTCTTCTGTACCCCCTATTCACCAGTGACCAAAATGAAGCATGGTCCTGGGGATCAAAGGCATTAGCCAACTCCATCCAAGCATTGCGCTGAAAGGCCTTCTTTTTCTCTTTGATTAATTTCTTATATAGTTGTTTTACCTTTATTAGTTGGACAATATATGACTGATTAGTACTAGTCTTAACCATCCTGCACCGAGTCGTCAGCTGTCTCTTGAGAGCAATGCACTCAACTTCATACCAGCTGGGAGGAGAGCTTACACCCTGCTGCCAGCTAGCACAGGATCTATTAGGGGCAAGTGCATTCCTAAAATGCTCCATCAGGCACTCAACGGCAGTAATGGTCTTAGTGGGATCACTCAGCTGTGAGGCTAATATCTGCTGCAGGTCCTCATCATTATAAAGGATTATCCTAGCCCTTTCCGTTGACTCAGACCAGCGGACCCGTCGAGGCACATCACACGCATCATTTCCCTGGGGGAGGGGAGTAATGGCTAGATCTGTTTCCTCCTGAACTGGTACCTCACAAAGCATGGCACAAGAGATAGAATGATGTTCCCCTACGCCCTCCATCTGCACCTCGACATTCCCGCATTCATGCAGGTAAGGCTCCTGCACTCCGATAGAATCTAGAACACTACAACCCCTATGTGACATAAAGGTGTATGAGTCTGCCGGGGATCTACCATTTAATAGTTTCCATCACCCAAGATATAGGAAGCTAAGAAACTGGGCTCCCTGAGCATTAACTTCTGTATCCCTAGATACCCTTATGGGCCAGAAAAAATCATCATCTTCCTCAATCCCCAAGATACCTGCTTGTCTGGGAATGGAGTTGCCAATTCGTGCATTGAGATCCCCAGCCAAAACTATGGCACCCCAGGATAATCATTACTCAGCACGTCTATAAAATCACCCAACCACTCCCAAGAAGGGTAGTCACATACAGATTTTGGAGGAAAATAAATGTTAAAGAGAATAGCCTGACTAATTGCATCTAATGCGAACACTACTGCCAGAACACTCTCAAAAGGAAAATCCAAAACTGTACCTTCTAGTGCTGAAGTTTCCTTAAGGAGGGTAAGTAGCCCTCCTGAAGGTCTACCACAATGCACGGTGCTAACTGCAGGGACATCCCAAAAAGAATACCCCGGGAAACAAAAATTAGAGGCGTCGACCAACCAAGATTCCTGAAGGCAAATAATATCAAAAGTTTTAAGGAAATCCCGTACCTCATGATTCCCCAACCCAGACCACCCTGCAATATTCCAGGATACAAGTTTGACCTTATACCCTAGTACCTCAGTCGGCTGACCCTCTCCTAGTCATCCCTTAGTGGGGCCCTCGGCCCCCGACCTCTCACCCTCACACGTAGAGGACCTGATGCAGGGGGAAAAACAACCACCCTCGCCAGTTGCACCAGCGCCACCCAAATTGGCTTCTACTCCCATAGAACCTCCAAGGAGAGCCTCCCTATCAGCACCAAGCTCCGCAGATCTATCCCCCTCCAGCCGGAAAACACACGATTGACCCTGTTGCCTAATTTCCAAAGCCAAATCTGGTGCCGGGTTGCCCAGATCTAAGACAGCCCCATCCAGTGGAACCTCTGCACTATGCCCAACAGATGCAGCCATGGCCAAAGAACCCCCTTCACAGGGGGAGTAATCATTCATCATTATCTGAGGGGAGCCCATACTACAATTTTGATCAAAAGTCTTGCAGACAAGCTTGTCCTGAATGGCCAAGAGCTTCCCCCCAAATAAATCCTGTTCCGGAGAAGACAGGGCACCAAAGACACCCACCAATGCTGTCTCATCCATTTTACAAAAAGAGGTACCTGCGCAAAAGTCAAAGAGCTTTAAACCCGAAGGGGAGTGGGTTGTTGACACCCCGGGCTGGCTGCCATCAGATTGTACCCGCGGGGCAAACCCTGGAGGGGCACCCTTGGTGGCATCAGCAGCTGCCACGCAGCCGCTAGAGTCCCCTAAAGGGGGGGACAGACCACAAAAACTAGAAGGCAAATCTGTCTGAATCACAGAGGGTCTGGTTATGGGCTCAGTGTTTACCTCCATATCCACCTCTTCACCCAAAGGCGACCTAGGTCCGTGAGCCCCAATAGACATCTCAGGGGGGTGAGTCTGAGGAAAATAAATGACCCTAGCAATAGAAACCCCCCATTGCTTAAGTGAATAACAAGCCTTAAACAGTTTCACAACCCAGTCGCCATCGTGAAAGAAGATCTTAAAACAAGCTCCGGCAGGGTGCCGCTTCAGAACACTGATTTTCCTAATTGCCTCTGGGGGCAACTGAGTCCCCACCAAAAATGAAATATTTCGAGCGGCCATGATTTTAGTTTCCCAATTGGGAACAACCCCATTCCACAAGGGTCTAGCTTTGACCCATATAGCTGAGTTTATCACCTGCATCCTTCTTCTAGCAACTGAGCTATCCCCACGGGTCCGAAAAGTCCTGGGAGCAGGCAAACTCACCGAGAGAATCCCCTCTTCTTCCTTATAAGGACAAGAATTTGGTCTACACAGGTTGCCGTCATCATTACACAAACAGCTATCCAACCTGGAGACTACCTGCTGCAACTTCTCCTTCACAGAACTCAGGGCAGAACCGCACCTGACAACGTCGGTATGAAAGGAGGCGATAATATCCAGGGCCTGCACACCCCCCCCCCTGAGATTACCACTATTGGGTTCCATCTCCCTAGGGCAAACAACCCTCGTGGCCCCTGGTTCATCATTCGGCAGAAGAGGGGCAGTTTCCCCAAGAATCGGATAAGGAGCTCCCAGGTCCTCAGTTTCATGCCCTAGCAGTTCAAATCTATTGGAAACTGGAACAGACGGGACATGGACTGCCGCTGGCATGTTTCTAACGAAATCCATACTTTGGGGTTGTTGCAAACGAGGTTGCTCCTGCGCTGTCGCTGGGGAAAAAGACAGGCTATTCCTTTTTCTATCTGCCATACTGAGACCCAGGAGCCGCACACTATGCCCTGGCCCGGCCTGCGCCTAAGGCCGCGCGAACAAGGCTGCCCTTTAAAGTCCTGCCAGCGCTCCAGTCACCACAGGGGCCAATCGACACTCTCAACAAGGGCGGGGCGGAGCCTGTAATCTCCTGGGCTTTCCCCACAACGCACCCAGGGGTCTGGAATCCCCCGTGCAGCTCGGTCTTAAGGCACAACTCCCCCGGGGTAGTAATTCACAGAGCACCAGGTCCAGCTAATGTTCTCCCCGCTCTCCACCGCCTCGCAACACCACCCCTTACTATTAGTAGCCAGTTAGTAGTAGTCACTCTATAGCAGAGCCGAGGCTCAATTGTCTGCTGGCCCTTTAAGAGGCCAAACTCGGCGCCTCAGGCCGCTTTTAGGGCGTTTATAGACGATCCCGCTTACAAGCGTGATCGCTAAACGCCGGATTTCCCCAACGCGGCGTCTCTGCGTGCCGTGTCTGATGTTCAGACACGGTGCAGAGTGCGAGTGCGCATGCGCGCCCTTCTGCGCATGCGCCCTCTCGCACGGGACCAGGAAGTGCGGCGTAAAGCCGGCACTCTGGGAATCCGCGTCGGAGGGGGCAGGATCTCCTGCCCCCTCCGACGCGGATTAAAAAGCAGCCCAGGCATATAGACGAGCGGCAAGAAAGGCGGCTGATCAAAGGATCAGCCGCCTTTTTTGTCTCGTCTATAAACGCCCTTAGGCTGCTTTCATACATGACAAAAACGGAGTATTATAATTGCTTGAGATCATCCCCGGTATTATAATTGCTGGAGTTTTGTAAGGTGGGAATGCACTATTCCCCTTTTACGCTGCGAGATCTTGGGTCATTGTAACAGCTACTGAATGTGGCTTTTACAATGACCCGAGTATTAAAGGGGGACTAGTGCATTCACACAAATGATAATGCCTGGTATTAACTCCAGTTATTCTAATAGCCCATTGTGTAAGGTGTAAAAGCGGTCCCAGAGGCACACCGGGGCGGGGCCAAGCCAAGCCTGCCAGGAAGTCAAAAGCCCCTGCCTAGCTCAGTGCAGGGAGGGGAGCTGATTGAGAAGCAGGAGCAGTAAGAGAGCGTTGGAGCCCTAGAGGACTGTAAGAGATTCCTATAGGGCAGCAGGGCGGATACGAATGGGAAGCTAGTGATGATGAGCTAGGAGGGACCTGTTCGTATTGATGCACATGGAGGAGGAAGAACATGGTGGTGAAGAAATTGACATTTTGAGCTAATTCTTGGTGTGGACCTGGCTCTTATGGGGCCAATCCTGAGGGGAACTACCCAGCCAGGTCCCCACCTGCCACATAGTCCCACTGAGACCCGTGTCAGGCTGGCCAATCCCATTTTAGTCATGACCTCACTGGTGGCTTTGGGCAAATCACTGTCTCTCTGCCTCAGTTCCCCATCTGTAAAATGGGAACGATAATGACCTCCCTCCCAGGATGGTTGTGGACTGAACTTGAGGAGGACTGTAAAACAATTTGAACACTGAGAGTGCTGTAGAAATGATTAAAAAATGATTTAAAGATTAATATTAATATACAGCAATGTGATTGATACTGAACAGTTGTGATTACAGACAGGTTCCCTGCCCCGAGGGGCTTACAGTCTAGATTGGACAAAAGGAGGGGAGATAAAGGCGAACGGATCCTAGGTGACAGAGGGGAGGGAGGAACCTCACTCCCCGCTACCTCTCTGCACTTATCGCCCTCCATACTCCAGCCCGTGCACTTCGCTCCTCCTCTGTCCCTTCTCTCACCCTTCAAAGTGCCAGGTACACTGCTGGCGCTATATAAATGTTTGTTAATAATAATAATAATAATAATAATAACCATGACAGTCTGAGTGTGTGGAGTCAGGACTGTCTGACTGAGTCAGTCTGCAGCACACACACACACACACCCCAG
>QEPC01009638.1:2992819-3039712 GCA_003113815.1 Sphenodon punctatus | reverse complement strand
GGGGGGGGGGGGGGGGGGGCAGCATCTGCTTCAAAGAGATACATTTGTAAAAGACTACCCAGTCCATCTGGAAAAAGGGTGCTTTGAGATTACTGACTCTTCCTTACAGCCACACACCACTCAGTCCCTTATGCCCCAAACTGGATGAAGGGTTCCTAATTGATTGATGATGATGTTGATGATTGATTGATGATGATGCATATTCTCTAAAAGACTTGGGCCCGACTTGGACATCAAAGCCGCGAGATACGCTGATGAACTTGAACTGAACCATAGGGTAAGGGGACAGTTAGGGGATCTCAGTATATCTTAGAATGCGTGGACTTTATGTTTGCTTTATTGCCTTGCACGATCTGATCAACAGCCTTGTACTTGTATGTACTCAATATAGGTTTTATAACCTCTTGGGGGGTTCATTAGAGGGGCACTCTATCTAGGTGAGAGCCTAGACGAACCTTTTTCATATAAGACAACCCCACTGCCAAGTCTTCCAAGCTACAGGTGGCCAGAGAACGTTCTCTGCATTACGGCTGGGCGGGGAGATCAAGGGGAGGCGTTTCTAGGGGTGTGGGTCTCTGAAAGCTCCCTGATTGCAGTGAAGGGTTTCTGATCACGTGGGGACCCATGCGGGCACAGGTAACTGGGTCGCGGCTGGTCTGGTGGGCAAACGGGGGGCAGCCTCTAAAGGGAGTGAGGGCCCCAACCACATGACACTCTTTCGAGCTGTTTGTACAGCCTTCATGGAAGCCCTACTGGAATTTACATTCTGGTAAAGTTTAAGGGCATCTGTGGTCTCTTATGAAATTATCCAAAACTGCTGTTTATGTCTTATTTTTAGGTAAAGGTCTCGATCCGGTGTGGTGGGTTTTGTAATAGATTTTATGATCTAAAATGGGGGAAAATATGTCTGGTATTTTTGGGCTAGGAGATATAGATCTCCATTGCGGGAATAATTAGGGTAATTGTAGTAAATGTGGCATACTTAATACTGTATTCTATGATACTGAGTTTGTAATTTTTTGTGTTAATGGCTACGGCGAAAGCTAATGCCTTGAGTAAATGAAATAAGGGCCTCTGTGACGACTGTGCTAGCAGCTGGGAAGAGTTTGCCGTCTAATTAAGACAAGACGCTGCCCATGAAAGGAATCTGGATGCATGAAGCCACGTCTCCAGATTGCCAGGCTGTGCCCTGTCAGTTAGACCAAATGGCAAGCTGCTTGCAGCAGGGACCTGTCTTTAATCATGATGGTGTGGCTAGGAGCTACACAAACACAAACAAGAGCCCGCCGCTGGGAAGAGTTTACCATCTCAATTAGATAAGATGGGCAAACACCAGCCATACTGATGGCATCCATACTACAGAGAAAGTGTATTCAAAACATCTGGCTTGCTAGACAGCCTGTGGAGATGTTAATGAACCTCCATGTTTACCAGCGCTATTAGATCTATGCAGAGCTTTACAGTCACAGATTTTGGAGACAGGTCCCTGCCCAATGGGCTTCCAGTCTAAGATGGACACAGGGAGACACACACGCTCCCATTTTACAGATGGGGAACTGCGTCTGAGAGGTTATGGCTTGCCTAAGGCCACCCAGTGAGTTCATGGCTAGAGCAGGAGTCGAACGCTGGCTTCTCAGGTCCAAAGCCAGCACCTTAGCCACTACACCGCGATGCCATCATCATCAACAACAACACATTAGTGACCCTTCATCCAGTTTGGGTCCTAAGGGTCTGAGTGGTGTGTGGCTGGAAGGATGTCAACAATCTCAACGCATCCCTATTTCCAGATGGACCGGGTAGTTGTTTACAAATTTATTTTTTGAAGCAGATGCTGCCTCCCCCCCAATGAATGCCCTGTATGGCATGCCCTTCCGTGGGTCGACAAGGCCTGGTTTCCTCTGAACAATGTACGCAGCAAAGGCCCGACAGAAAACAATTCCACGGAGAAGGCATTGGAAGAAAACATCAAGTTTTGGAGCCTGCAAAATCCAGTTTTGTTTGCACTTCAAGCCCTTGTGCTTCCACTAGATGGCAAGCCTCTCCCTTCTAATCTTTGTGCTCCGCCACCTGACTCTCATGTGGGCTGCTGGATTTGCACACAGAGCGTAAGGCTATGATTCCCTGTGTTCTGGTAGAAGCCATGGTTATTTCCATGACTAATAATGATACCAAATATGTAGGCATGCCCCTTTCCTACATTGATCTACCGTCGCAGCAATGAGCAAGGCTTTGCAAGTTGAGTAAGAACTAGTCTAAACTGGTGTTAAATCAAACTTTTGTGGCAGTTTGCGATGCTGTTTACCCTTTTTATTGATTTGCTGGCCTTGTAGATCCTGGGATTGCTCAAGAGAGAATTGGGAAGGAGCATGGGGGAGTCAATTTGCAAATCTCTCTCTTTTTTTTTTGTTGCAGCTTCAGGAATGTCTTTTTGTCCCTCCTCCACCCCGAATTGTAAGCTCCTTGGGGCGGAGACCTGTCTCTCTAAACCATGCTTGTTCAATGGCAGGCATATTTCTGGCGCTATATAAATCATTAATAATGAATAACAATTCTACCAAGCTCTACTCTAGAGCACAATGAGAGTTGTAGAGATTAGTTTCTCCCGTAGACCTCTCGGACTCCGTAGTGCTGTAAGAGGAAGCGAAGATACTGAGGGGGTGGGCGTGCATGCCTCTCGAACTCCCTTCAACAGGGCCGGGTGTGTGGAGCCCGCAGCCAGGGGGCACAGAGCCAGGCTTCATGGAATGGCGGCTCGAGCCAATGAATGAATAAATGAAATAAGGGCCTCTGCTTTAAAATAAGAATTTTGAAAACCAGGGAGAGTTGTGGGGGAAACCATGGGAAGAAGAGGGCAAAGGAGGAGGCCGGGACCACTCTTCTTTGAAGGGAGCAGCGACAGACCGTGTGGAATTACACATTCGGGTTGTCAGACGAATGAGAATAGGAGGATTTACAATGAACCGACCAGTTATCTTCAGCCGAACTTGGAAAGGGTGACTGCACCAGCGTAGAAACCTGCGCGCGACATCCTCTGCAAGATCCTCAGTCAATCCAGCCGAGTGAGAAATGGCAAGACTCAAAACGTAAGAAAACTGGACAAGTGGACCAGGCAAAGTGCGGATTGTTGATGGCGACAAAGGGGTGTGTGTGTGGAATTTAGAGAGGTCTGAGTGTTTTAATATTCAAGCCCATTGTAAAGGGATAAAGTAATTTAAGAATGAGAGTTAGACTACAATAAAAATGTAGAGAGAGAGGTAACTGTTAATTTATAAGTGTCAGCGGATTATTGTTGTTTCATTATTAGAAATAAAATCGTTTAACGTGTCCAGCCTCAGCCTCAAGGGGTCGCTGGCCCTGACTCATCTGGTTGTGAGCCCAACCGGTCTGTACAGGGGCAGCTAGAATAATGAATTTGGGGGAGCGAAAGGGGGTGGCAAAGTCTATAGTTGGGGGAGCAAAGGATTTGCTGCACGTAGGATACATCTAGTCTGCTTCCCCAATGGCTGGCCCAGCAAACCGGCTAGCAGGAAATATTGCTGGGGAAGAGGGCGTCCCCTACCCTTCGCTACTCTCCCTGCAACACCGTCTCTCCTGCTGATGTCCCTTCCACGCACACTCTTCCCGCGAACGTCGCCGAAACCTCCCTCAAAATGCACAGACACCAAAGTGGAGGCTGTTCTAATTCTTTAGTTTAGACATGGGTCTATGTTAAACTCCCCAGACCAAAATCATGAGAGGATTGCAACAAGTCAACAGGGAGTGGCCGTTCGCCCTCCCCAGTAGCACTCGAATTAGGGGATGCTCCATGCAACTAACTGGCAGCAGATTTAAAACCAGTTAAAGAAGCATCCCCTCCCTCCCCCAACGCAACAGTCACTTGTGTAACTTGTTGCCAGAGGAGGGGGCCAAAGCCAGTAGCACAGCTGGATTTTTAAAAAGGAAGTTCTTGGAGGATGGGTCCGTTAATGACTATTAGCCAAGTAGGTTCAAGGATGGGACTTTGGAGCTGGGAGTGAACGGCAGATCACAGATCACTTCATTATGACCTGTTGGGTATTTCTCTGAAGTGACCAAGAATGGCCATTGTTGGAGACAGGATGCTGGGCTTGATGGACCATTGGTCTGCCCCAGTCTGACATTGACTATGTTCTTCTCTCCTTGGAGCCCTTGTGGCATCTATTTAAAACTCAAGAGCTTAGTGGCAGAACATGAAACCATCTAAACCTCCTCATCCCCCCCCCCCCATGTCGTTCAATCAGTAGCCAGGTGCATGGCTCCCCAAAGTCCTGCATCAGGTGGGACTTAGCAAAGTCTCACATCGTGCACTTAGACATGGGTCTAAATTAAACTCCCCAGACCAAAATCATGAGAGGATTGCAACAAGTCAACAGGGAGTGGTCGTTCACCCTCCCCAGTAGCACTCGAATTAGGGAATACTCTGAGCAACGGCTTCTGGCAGGAACGACAGGGTGGAGCCACTCACCTCCCACTGCATGTAGGTAGGGCGAGCGTCTGGGAATTGTGTAGGGGATGCACACCACCTGCTGCCCAAGACAGGGTGAATGTATGCGAGACGCTAGAGA
The DNA here is from genome assembly GCA_003113815.1 of Sphenodon punctatus. NCBI lineage: Eukaryota > Metazoa > Chordata > Lepidosauria > Sphenodontia > Sphenodontidae > Sphenodon > Sphenodon punctatus. Next base: position 3,035,129 of record QEPC01009638.1, on the reverse strand, counting down.
AATCACTGGATACCTTGCCCTGATGAGGGGCTGGGGCTTGTCGGACCAGGCTGATCTCCCTATTTGGCAATTTGGAATGGTTTATTATCAATCATTTCTGTAGCTTTGTCAGTGTTCAAAGAGCTTCACCCTCACACAAACCCTATGTGATCACGCATTATTATTATGCCCATTTTACAGAAGGGGAACTGAGGCTGAAAGACAGTGGGCATTTTTACACACACCTTAAAGTGCTGGTCTTTCAATCTTCTGGGTTTACAAGTCCACAAGTAAGTTCTGGATGCATTCTTCACACACACACTGTCCTGAGGCAGTTCCTGGATGCATTTTTCACACAAACGCTGCTGTGAGGCAGCCTAAAGTAGCCGCAGCTGTAGACGTGAGGGGCTGTCATGGAAACCAAGTGACCACAGCTGCCTGGAGCGAAGCAGTTTACCAGGAGAACTTTTTATACACAAAAGTTCTGGAAGAAGTTCTACGCAGAAGTTCAAAGAGCCAGATGCTTAAGATCTGGGTGAGTGATTTAGACACACAGAAAGTTCAGGATGTAACAGCAAACATGCAGGAGAAATGTGTGTGTAAAACACCCAGTGAGTTCCCCAAGGACACCCATTGAGATCAGAATGTGAACCCTGGTCTCTTAGTTCCAAGTCCAACATCTTATCCACTAGACCGATAGCTCAGACTTTTTTTGGCTCCCCCTCCTTGTCTATAGTAGCTGGGGACCCTCCCTGCATCCCTCTTACTCCCTCACCTCCTTCCCACACTCCTTTTGTCCCCCCTCCTCCTTGTTCTTGGACTCCCTCTCCCCCTTCCTGGCCCATTATTTTGGATTCCCCCCCGCTCAGTGAGAATGTGGGGCTAGGTGTTTGCTAGCTTGGGGTGCTTCTCACACACACACGCAGCGAACACATTCTGTGCCCCTCCAGTTTGAGAACCTAGGCCAGGGGTGGGGAATAGGGTTATGAGAAATACATGTTGCCAGGCCGGCATTCACCTAAGACCCTGCACCATGTATTTCTCACAAGCATTCCATAAACATTTACATTGGTGATAACCCTAGTGGGGAAACGCAGACCTGGGATCTCAATTAATTTTTACGTGACCTCTTTCCAGTTGCTGGCTCTGGCTCTTCGATCCAGTTCGTACCTCCGAACCCTGAAGAACTGAGGGTCTCAGGGTAGCTGCGCAGAGATGCAGGCACGCACACAAGGACACGGGGCAGAGCCACAGCACAATTCCATCATTTGGGCTCTCCGTCACCACCCCAACGTGTAGGTGGCCCTCGGAGCTTGGACCAATTTTCAGAGTGGCCCCTGGGCTAAACACGAGGCCACCCGGTCTCTCAGGTAGATTCGCTGGCCAACTCCTCCTCCTCCTCCAGCTCACCTTCACATTCCGTCGGGGTGCGTTTCTCCATCCGTTAAAGCCAATGTCTTAGTCCCTATTGACGTTAAGGCATGGGGGCGTGTACCCCATGATGGTGATGTCTGTCGGGGAAGCGTACACGGGGAGGGTTTGAAGAGACATTCCCTTTTGCTCCTGCGGCGAGTTCCTCTGCCTCCGGCCCAGCGGGGCTGGAAGGTCAGCATAGCTTGTTACTTCCAACTAAACCCAGCCATGATTAATGAAATACAAATCCAGCGTGAGCCCCGTTGCTCCAGCCTGCTGCCAAGCTTCCTTCGTCCTCCGTTTGCCTTGCTGCACACCGCAAAAACCCTGGCTCGCCGGCCTGATGAGTGGCTGTGCCACAGAGCACTTTGCTGTGCTGCCGGCGTGGCATTTTCATTAAAAATAAGACAATCTCCTTATGAGTATTTTGTTTTTTTAAGGGATTAAACAAAACCTTACTCAGAGGAACGAATCGGTGCTTTATCCCGCCGTTCCCCAAGATGCAATCGCTTTGCAATTGCTGCCCCTGGCTGCCCTTGAGGTCAGCACTGGCCACTAATTAGACGTAGCGGCGTTTATCTTCCCACGGCAAAACAAAACAGAACCAATATTTGTTACCGAATGCCCGCTCTCTGCAGATGGCCCCTGCTGCAGCCCCCACCCCCCTTGTAGGATTGCCTTGATCAAAATGAATTGCTTAAGAAAGGCTGTTGCATACATTGTCGAACCCAGTGCTCAGTCCCACGCCTGCATTTATTGTAGGCAGCATTGTTGGGTTAAATATACAACAGCAAGAGAACTGAGCGACACAATAGGAATGGGTGGCAGAAATATCGGCGCCCTCCAACTGGCTACCATGGCCTTGGAACGGAGTATCGGCATAAGCCGACATTTATAGGACAAGTCTGCAACAAACCGGTTTTCACTCCCTGTCTCTGTAAGAAATAGGAGGGGTGGGAGCTGAGTGGTCAAGGCGCTCAGGGTTCGAGTTCTGCTTGCTCTCCCAGTGGATGGCACCTTCCAGCTCCCACCCCCAGCTGTGAATGAGGATCTGCATCTCCATCGGGCTGGGGAAGGCAGTCAGACATGGTATTGGCCATATCACTGCACTGTACACAGTAGGTCACAAAACCGGGTGTGTCTTAACCACATTGGCCTGATGGGCCCGGGGCTTGGGATAGATGTCACGGAGAAGCATAGGGTCACACACGTGTAACACATGTAGACTTTAGACTACACGTCTGGTAAATATGTAATGCCAAAGGTTCCACATGTATGTAATGTTGAAATTGAGAACTGTAAAACTCAAATTAGGACTCTGAGAACTGTACAACTCAAAATAGGGCTTTGACACATCACCAGCCTACAGGAAATACAAACAGATAACAAATGGGTATTGAAGGTCTCTCGCCAGACAGCCCTGTTGACATTTAGATGGGCCTTTGTGTTTGCCTGGGTTGACTACGTGTCCTGACCCACGATTCCCCAAAGGTGAGAACAGAGACAAAGACTATTTAAATGAGCCAGTAAGTCACCTAAAAAAGCTCATTCCTACAGCCAGCTAGAGAGAGCTGATCTGCATGTGAAAGCCAGCAGCAAGCTGGAGGAAACATGAGCAAAGAGACAGGATTTTGCTCTTTACCAACTAAGAAGCCAGCACCCAGCCGTTTACACCAAAGGACTGAGAGAAGCTTATGGAGCTTTATAGGGTAGTAAGGTTAATTTAGGAACTCAACCAGTATAAGTTAGCAATGCGTTATGTTTACCTTTCATTTCTAGTAACCACTCTGTATCAACTATCTTGTTTATGTAATCAATAAACTGACTTCTTAGGTTTATGAAGACGTGTCTGTGTCTAATATTGGAACACAAGTGAGCAACAAGAGTTCTCAAGCTGTTGCGAATCCAGAGAGTAAAGAGTCTGTAAATGGGAATGATCGGGCCCTTGTGTGACAAAGGAGTTTCATTGTGGCACACTTGAATTAGCCAGAGAGAGAAACTGATTCAAGAGAACTGTGCGCAAGGGAAACTGAGTCACTCAAACCCGGTAAAGTGGGGGTGCGGACCCCCAAACCCATGACAATAGACTTTGTCCCACAGTCGACCAAGTGGACTGCTGACCTTCAGTATTTTTGGCCACACTGAAAGGCTATTATGCCCAACTACGTTTTGTCCCTGTCCGCTGACATTTTCATGAATGTATTTTGGAATGTCGTGATTTTTAAAATGGTTGAAGAACCATACCCAATGAGTGCTCATAAACGGTTCCCTAATCCCCATCAGTCTGGGGAAGTATCGAGTGGGGTCTCTCAGGGCTCGGTCCTGGGCCCTGTACTGTTCAAAATCTTTATTCATGACTTGGATGAAGGAGCAGAGGGGATGCTTATCAAATTTGCAGATGACACAGAACTGCGAGGGATAGCTAAGACCTTCGAAGCCAGAAACAAGATTCAAAATGATCTTGACAGGATGGAAAGCTGGGGGAAAAGTAACAAAATGAAATTCAACAGAGATAAATGTATGGTTCTACAGTTAGGTAAGAAAAATCAAATGCACAAGTATAGACTGGGGGATCCCTGGCTCGGCAGCAGCCCGTGTGAAAAGGATCTAGGGGTTGTAGTTGATCACAAGCCGAACATGAGTCAGCAGGGTGCTGCAGCGGCTAAAAAGGCTAATGCAATTTTAGGCTGCATTAACAGAAGCGTAGTGTCCAGGTAATGACAAGTAATAGTTCCACTCTATTCTGACTGGTCAGACCTCTTCTGGACTCCTGTGTCCAGTTCTAGGCGCCCCATTTTAAGGAGGAAATTGACAAATTGGAACAGGTTCAGAGGAGGGCAACAGAGATGGTCAGGGGTCCTGGAAACCAAGTCCTCTGAGGAAAGGTTGAAGGAGCCAGGTATCTTTAGCCTGGAGAAGAGAAGACTAAGGGGAGACATGCTAGCCAGCTTCCACTCCCTGAAGGGCTGTCGCAGAGAGGATGGAGCAGAGTTGTTCTCTGCTGCTCCTGAGGGCAGGACTAGATCCAATGGGCTCCAATTACAAGAAAGCAGATTTCGGCTAAACGTTAAGAAGAACCTCCTAACAGTAAGAGCTGTTTGACAGTGGAACAGACACTGCCTAGGGCTCCTTTGTGGGAGGTTTTCAAACAGAGGCTGAACGGCCCTCTGTCGGGGATGCTGTCGCTGTGGATTTCCTGCATCGAGCAGGGGGTTGGACTAGATGTTCTCTGAGCGTGGCAGAGTCGTGCCACAATACCTTTAAGAGGGGCACAAGATGGCGCCTGCCATAAGGACCACTAAGATGGCCGCCAGAAGGAAGCTGAAGTAGGTGGGCGTGGCTTCCGCTATAAAGCAGAGCTACCTAGGAAGGAAAAGACAGTCTGCTCTGGAGTGCGAGAGGGAGAACATCTCTGCCGTCTGCTCTTGACCAGAGACGAGAACACATCTCCCGGGAGAGGCTGCCGGGAGGTTCCTGAAGGAAGGAGATCTGACCCTGAATAAGAAGCCTGTCCATGGGAGTGAGTCAAGGGTAACTAGCCAGTGGACTGTGTGTGGCTAGGCTACCTGTGATGTGATGAACTATAGCCTGGATGGGACTGAGACCAGAGGCTCGGTGCCTGGCCTGGGAATTTGGGCGTGAATAAACTGGTGTGACTTTTTCTTCCCTATCTGACTCTCTCGTTGGGATTGATCCTGACAACACTTACCCAATGGTGAAGTGGGACCCTGTGACACTGAGGTCTTTCCAACTCTAAGATTCTTTTATTCTATTATTCTAATTAACTAATAATAATAATAATAATAATAATAATTTTTATATGTATATAGTGCAGGGTAAAATGGACTCTATGGCTCCCATTTTAAAGAACTGGCCCCCTCTGCCCTTTGCAAACATAACTCTCAGCAGATAGTCTGTGGAGATGGGTTTATGATGGTTGCTGAATGACACTTTAGGTGTTTTTGACGGACACAGAGGCAGCCTGTACTGCTCCGGCTGGGGGGGTGCACCCCTGCATCCACCCGCTTCCAGCTCCACCTGGTCCACTTTAGACAGAGCCAATGGGTTCCCCTGGCCGCAGTCTGCCCATATGCCCCCCCCTCCCACACACACACACACACCATAGAGTTGCGGGCAGTCATCCCACACTATAGGCGGCCGCCCACAACTCTGTAGTGTTGCCGGGACAACAGCCAGCCGGGAGTGGATTTGTGGTGTGGGTCCGCCAAACAGACAGACAGAAGCTCCACTGCGGCCCGATGCCCCGGGTTTGGCCGGGATGTTCCGGCGCACCACAAGCGGGGCTGTCCCAGAGCCTGTAGATGGACCGGCCAGCCTGGCGGTGAAGCAGACTGGCACTGCCGCCGGCCGCCCCCGGAGCTGACATCCGTCTGTTCACACACTTTGGGAAGGCTACACCTTGGCCTGCTTTCCGAAGGAGCAGGGTGGGGTACAACCTGGCCCAGGATCTTACAAAAACAGGTCAAATAAAACCAGAGTTTAACAATCCCAGTTTTTCAGCCTCGTCCTAGCGGCGTACGTAACTCTTACTCGTTAACGTTGGATTGGAGAACCCTACCTTTCCCCATTTTTGGTTGTGGCTTCATTGTGTAATGGACAATCATGCCCGATGGCTAGACTCCCTGGTCCCCACCTTTTGTGCAGTTTTTATGCAAATAGTTTGAGAACTATAATGTAAAATGCGTGGAGTTCTTCTTTTTTAGAAAAGAAAAATGCTTCCTCTCAGTTTTGCTTTTGGGGGGGGAGGGGCGTGTCTGCTCCATTTACATCTGTCCTGTGCCAGATCTGCCATCACTCCACACTTCTCTCTGTCCTTTTCCATCAGTTCACTGCATCTTCACTTTGCAGGCTCTTCAATGACAGGAATATTCCTGCACTCCCTTTGACTTCAAACCCAGTTACCAGAAATAACGCTAGCCACTTAAAAAATAATAATGCATCGTCTGTTAACTCTGTCTGTGCAAACACATGTTCTGTTATGGGAAAGATGCGTTTTTGAGGCACATGAAACGCAGGTGCCATAAACACGCCTGTCATTGACACGTAGCCACTGTTCCATCTAGTAGCACAGCAGTCTGTTTCTGACATCCAGTCATCCAAGGGCCCAGAGAGAGATGCACATTTGTAAAAGGATATTGCAACTCTAATATCTTCTTGTCTCTGTGGGTATTTTCAGACATTACGAGATCATGCTCAGCCACAGTGAACCGCGATCAATCCCGCGGTGGGGCCAAAGCGCCCTGAACATCTGTTCAGCGGGCGCCAGATGTTCACCACAGTCAATACCCACATGGGGTCAAAATCAACCACGCTTCTGGAGCTCCCCGCCAGACCATCTCTGAAAGCGTGGTCAAAGAGATTCCCGATGGGAACCAACAAAAAGTAACATCTGGCCGGCAACCACCGGCCAGAATCAAAGGAAATGATTCCCAGCCAGGGACAAAGCACGCAGCGTCGCTGCCAGGCAACCAGCAACAACACAGGCCGGGGAGGGAGATTTAAAGGGCACCCAGCAGCAGCCGGGATGAGCCGCCCCGGTGCCTTCCGGGTGCCTTGACCATGACCTGGCCTGGGATCGGCGTAACGTCTGTGTCAGGCCTTGGGGCCTGAGGAGGTGGGGGAAGAGGGGGCACCAAGGGAAGCACCCCGCAGACAGGGGGCCCCCCGCCCCGCCCGAAGCCCCGCCGCCGAAGCAAACGGAACCGGCAGCTCCAACCCCAGCACCGCGGCGCTTAGCCATGCCCCCCAGCGTGCTACAGCAGCACGCCAGTGACGCCTCAGGGCTGGACCCGCCCCCTGCAGGGACGCCTCCACTAGCCACACCCCCAGGACCCTCCCGGCGGCGCTCTGTGCATCTGCAGAGGAGGACGCAGGCGCAGCCTTTATAAGGAAGGGGCAGACGGTGCTGCCTCGCCGGTGAACAGAGCCTTGCCCTGCGAGACTGGCCCCCTGGTGACTTCTGTGACTGAGCTACTGACTGTCTCCAAGCGTGACTGCGATTGACTGACTGAGTGCGTGCGAGTGCGACAGCGAGAGTGTCTGATTGTACGTCCGTCCTTCCCTTGATCTGCAGCACGTGGTGCCCTGGGCCCTTGCGAGTGCATCTCCCCTTTCCCCCTCCCCCTGCCTGGGAGTGCTGCACCCGGCCTTTCCTCACGATATCCCTCCACACCCGGTATTGGTCCTGGTCCCCGAGTGTTAGCACCTATTTAGTGTGGCCTTCCCCGGTTGGGAAGTGGCTTGGCCTGCACCCCGATGATGATCTAGGTGGGGAGAGGTTAAGCCCTCCAGACCACCACCACAAGAACCTGAGGGGTCCTTTTTCAGGCACTGCCCTTCCCTACCCGGGATCCGTCTATCGGTGGGCGAGGTGGAGTGCATGCTCTAGTGCCCCGTTATTGTCCCCTCCCTGTGGGGTTCACCTCCCAAACCCCCGAACCCCACAGTCTGTTGCGCTGCCCCGGGCTGTGATCTGGCGGCCCGATTCCCTGCCGTGGTCCCGGTCCCGTCCCGTCTGTTTGGGGTTTTTTTGACCACGGGGGGTGGTTGTTCGGTTCACCACCTCCCCGGGAATCCACTGTGGGGAATCGGGACCGCGTAACGTCTGCGATCACCCTATGGTGGCTGTAGAATGTCTCCCAGGAGAACCACCCAGATTTAAAAGAGAGGCACCAGGTGTGAAAAGTTATCTTCCTGCCCTGCACGGTTTGCTGTAGCTGTGTGTAGAAGAACATCCTATTTCTCGAATATGTGGACCAGGCATGCCAGCAACAGCCCAATCCTGATCATCTGTCAGACTCGCCACCGCGGACCTTAGCCACCCTGGAGAGCTCCCAGTGTGAAGCCTGCTTTGAGCAGAGTCCCTTCCTCATTCCTGGCCAGCAGCAGACTGTCAGATCTCCTCATTCTTATGGCCCCAGGGAGCAGTGGAGCTACAGTGGGGAGCAGGCTTTAAAGGGCCAGAGCCTTAAAGGGGCTCTTTTGAGCTGTGGGGTTCTACTCTATATTCTTTGGTCGCTGATGCTCTCACTGAATCTTTTTCCTCAGCCAGGGATATACAGGGCCTTCCCCCCTGTGTAGTGGATTCTCAGAGGCGTGACAAGGTATGACCTCACTCGACAGCTTTTCCCCCATAGTCAGGGTACTGGAAAGGTTTCTCTTGTGTAGATTCTCTGGTGTATAACGAGTGCCAAACTTCTATTTAAGCTTTCCTCAGAACTCCCAGCGCGTAGAAAGCTTCTTTCCCACATCAGATCTAGGATGTGCAGTAAAGGCAATTTCCACAATGACGCTTTCCTAACAATCGTTTCAGAGCGGATTCTGGGATAGCTCATTGTCTAATAACCCACTCCTACATGGATTCTCTGGCAGCCTGTTCTCACCCTGTAGCTTTCCCATAGAGCTTCTCCTCCGGCTCTGCTGTCCAGACAAAGTCCCTCCTGCAGCCAGCTAGAGGCAGAGTCCTCCATGGCTTCCTGCCTTAGACACACCCCTCTTCTCTGTCTCCAGAGCTCATCTTAGCCTCTTCTAGCCAAGCCACACCCAGCCCATCTGGCTCTGCTCAGTAGGCTAGTCCACCTGAGGCCCCTCAAGGTGCCATCCTGCACCACCTCAGTGGCTATGCCCTCCAGGCCAGCACTACCTTCTCTTAAAGGGCCAGGGTTCAGGCACCCAGCCTGACCCTGCTGCAGGCGCACATGAAAATGGGGAAAGTACCAGCAACGTTGTCTAATCATCATGATCCCGCTAATACACTGCCGTTCAATGCTGCTTTCTGTTCTTTGTCACATCATGATGACAAGGAAGCTTCCTGCCAGGAAAGAGGAGGCATTTTTAGCCCATTCTTCTCATCACGTGTAGGAGCACAAATTAGAGAGCCACCTGCCAGCCAAGAGACATTCTATAGCTGTGGATTATCCGATGAGGAGTACTTTAAAACAGTTTCAAGGGGGCACCAGAAGGCATGCATGGAGCCCTTGAAATGGTTTTTCTTTTTTAAAAAAATGTAGAAATGAGAGAAGAATATGATGGGGCGTTTCTGCAGGCCCATGTGGAGGCACCGCGGGGCCCAACACTACAGGAGGTGAACAGAACAACACAGTGCAGGAGCATAAGGCTGCACAGGCGGAAGGGACGGAACCCGCACAGAGGTTTGACATGTTCACCTCGGTCAAGGAGGAGTTGAAAGCTGATTGTGAAGCTGTGATGGAGGAAACAGGGAAGCTCCAAAGCTCCCTTTTTGGTGCTAAATAAAAAAAGAAATCGACAAAGGCCCTTTTTCCACAGGCAGCGGTGGGTGGGGGGGATGGATGTGCGCCCGTTCCCATGGGCACACCCCCATCTCCACCCATGGAGCCTCCTTCGGTTCACCGGATGGCTCCGTGCGTGGGTGATGGGTGGAGACGGGTGGAGGTGGGGGTCCGTCGGGAGCATGCACGCACCCCCACCCACCGCCCATGCTGTTCTTATGGACAAACACCCATCCCCCCCACCACCACGGCATTTACATGGACACCCCCCCCATCAAACATCTTCCCGCATGCCCAGTGGGGGATGGGGGGGGTCCATGTAAAAATGGCCAGTCATCACCTTGGTCCATCTTGTTGAGTAGTGAGTGAGCGGACCTAGAAGATAAAGCCCTGGAAAGGGATCATCCAGAAACTCTGTCTAAGAGAGGACAATGGTACCAGTACATGGATGCTCTAGGGAAGAAAAGGACCAAAGCCTCAAATCTGGTTCCCAGCCTGGCACAATGGCAAAAGGAGAAGTTTGTACAACAACAAAGAACATGGACAGTCATACAAATGAAACCCTCAGAGGTTCGAATGAGTCGGGTACAGATTAACCGGCTCTCTGGCGGCCGTACCAAGAGAGTCCGACAAAAATGGTGGCTGTTACTTGAAGGCCTAATAAAGAAAGGATCGCAAGGTTCGGTTCTTTTGACTTTTTTGTATGTAGTATACAAGTTACTTTGGAAAGCACAGAGAAGTGGTTTGGCTTGCACAGGGCTGGGCTTCAAAGGTTTGCCCGAAGCTGAAGAGCTGCGGCCCCACTGGAAAGTCCCCTCCTCCCCCCAACTCTGTAAAGTACTGGGTTGTGTTGTTCCTTACTGCAGAGTGATGCATGTTGTTTTCATCTGCAGTGATACTTGAGCTCCCTCTTGTGGCTAATATTGTTAAGACTACAAAAACAGATACTACAAAATTGACAAACTGTTTGCGACCCAAAATGTGAAGGGTCTAAATTTATTTATTTATGTATTTTTATCCAGCCCCTCTTACTACAAGCAACTCAGGGCAACTCACAACATTCATAATAAAAACACACTAAATTCTCCTACTAAAAGGAAGAGAACAGTAAACCCCACACAGATGTTTTTATGCTGCAGGAAACACGTTTACTGATAGAAGAGTCGCTCTGGCTAAAAGATCAACATTATAACAATATATTTTTTTTTGCACAAAAGAAAAAAAGCAGGAGTTGTACTAGGTTTGTCCACCAATTTAAAATTTGAATGTTGTAAACAAATTAAAGATAAAGAGGGTAGATTCTTACTGCTAACGGGCAAAATAAGTAATTAAATGTTTTCTCTTGAAAATGTGTATGCCCTAAACTCTGAAACATGACCCTTCATACATACATACATACATACCAATAATCCTGCAAGAAGCAGAGGAGACAATAATACTGGCAGGAGATTTCAATTGCCCTTTGTCTGAATTGGACAGATGCAAAAAGTCCCCTTTAGAAAAATCTTCCCAACCCATAATTATTTATTTATTTGTTATTTATCCGCCACGACCTCCAAACATTGGGAAAGCAACGAGACGGCAGAGCCTGGGTCGGTCGAAAACGAGAGGTACAGCTGAGTATCATCAGCATATTGGTGACATCGCACCCCAAACCCTCTCACAATCTCCCCCAAGGGCTGCATATAGACATTAAACAAAAGCGGAGACAGAATCGAACCCTGCGGAATACCGCAGGTCAAAGCCCGGGAGCTCGATGTTTCAGCTCCCAGCACCACCTGCTGGCTTCTCCCCGAGAGGAATGAGCGGATCCACCCAAGGACAGTCCCGTCCAAACCTCCCAGGTCTCACAGCCGTCTCAGCAGCAGCCCATGGTCCATGGTATCAAAAGCGGCCAAGAGATTTAGCAGGATCAAGAATGTAGAACATCCTGCATCCATCTCCCGGCGGAGATCATCCATCAAAGCCACCATCGCCGTCTCAGTACCACAGCCGGAATGGAACCTAGACTGAAAAGGAAACCGATACGGTCCAGATGGGCCTGGAGCTGCAGAGCCACTGCCCGTTCAATAACCTTCCCTTATAATTGCTGAAAACCTAGGCCACTTTCATACATCCCCCCCCATGCATCTTTGGGCTGCGGGGGGGAATGCGCAGCCCGAATATGCGTAGGGATCGGCCGGTGCAAAAGGTCCGCCATGCGGAATGCAGAACTCGATTTCCTGCTCTGCATCCCACACGGCTTTGCTGGTCTTTCGCACCGATCCCTGCGCATATTTGGGCTGCGCATCCCCCCCCGGCAACCCAAATATGCGTGGGAGGGCCATGTATGAAAGTGGCCTTAGTCAACGTTTGGAGGGCTCTTAACCCGACAACACAAGATTATACTTTCTATTCATGCTCACATAATACCTAATCTAAGATAGAACATATTTTAGTGAATAAGGAAACACTAAGAAATTATTTAACTTGTTACACATCACCTGTGGTCTTCACAGACCACAAGGCACTCATTCTTGAATTAGAGGGTCCAAATACAAGGGAAGGAAACGAATCCCAAACCTGGATTCTTAACAAAAGTCATCTGAACAACATGCTAATTCATGAACAAATACAGGAAGAAATTATAGAGGATATTAAACACAATGATCAGCCAAAAATTAGTGTCCAAACCCTATGAGAAGCCACCAAGCTAAGTGGTAAATTCATAGGTGATAAGGGGTAAATTCATAGTCATTATTAGTCCTCACAAGAGACACAAATATGAAAAACTTGAAGAGCTCTATACTAAACTCATACAAAGAGAACTGCAGAATAAAAAAAACCAACGGAAAAATAGAAAAGAAATCCTAGAAGACACAAGGGCCCCAATAAATGCCATTGAAACAGAGCAAACCGTGAACACAAGAAATGAGAAACTCAAGGCATTACCACTATGAAACAAGTAACAAGTCAAACAGAATCCTAGCATGACTAGTAAAAAAAAAAGAGAGAAATAAAAACCACATCATTAACCAAATTAAAACACAAGGAAGTAAAGTGTCTAATAAAAAAGAAGACTTTGACATAATGCAGCAACTGCAGTTCGTAAGTTAGGATAGCTTTTGTTTGAAAATGGAATGCTGGATTTGTTTTCTATGTTTCTTTGTTAATATGGTTCACTGATTAATATTTAAATAAAATTTTCTTTAATTTCCCCCACCCAAAATGATGGTTTACATCTTTTTTTCTTTGTCGATCTCATTTGGCGAATCACAACGTCGGAGGGCTCGCCTTGCTGCATTGGAGATGCTATGGTTACTTTCAGGAGGCATCAGGCGAGTTCAGGGCCTGACCCCCTGCTGTTGGGGGTGGGTTGCCGGGAGCACATGACACCGATGTTCCAGAGGCTGCACTGGCTTTTTGGGCATAATTCAAGGTGCTGGTTTTGCCCTATAAATCCCTAACCGGCTTGGGCCCCAGATATCTGAAAGAGCACCACCTCTCTCATCTTTCTTTGCAGCGTTCTGAGGTCAGCCGGGAGTGCCACTGACCCATCAAAGTTGCACAGCGAGGGCATTCAGAGAGGCATTATGGGTAACTGTCTCATTCTTATGGAACTCCCTCCCCCTGGAGATTTGCCCAACTCTGAGCCTGCTCATCTACCGGAGACAATGCAAGACTTCTTTATTTGGTAGGTGTGGACTGGGTTTGAAATAAGGGATTTTAACTGGTATCATTCAAGTGTGTTTATTGTATAGGATTTTATGCGTTGTAACCTGCCCTGAGCCCTTGGGACTGGGTGGGATAATCAATTTAAGTAAATCAATCCTTCAAAGCACTAGACAAATATTTAGCCAAAAATGGTCTCTCTCCCAAAGCTGTTTGCAATCTGAATAGTGCATAGATGGGAGGGGAAACTGAGGGTGTGAGACTGGAAGAGACTTGCCCAGCAGCTCAGGTTCAGGGCTCAGCCACATGATGCTCTTAAATAAGTGGGTCGTGTCAACAGCTGAAACGAAGTCTTCGGGAAAACTTTGGAATTTGCAGAATATTACGGTATTTGGTTCAGAAAGACCGAGTTCCAAAGACCAAGGCTGTTAGTTGGAAAACATTGGAAAATTTCGGAAACCTCTGCGCGCATCGGGGGCTGGTGGACGTTGAGCTTCCTTTCTTCTTGAAATGAAACTTAGTACCCTATTTGGTAGGAGGGGTGTGTGGGAGGGGACAGCGGAGTGATGGTAAGCCACATGGCAAGCTTTTGATTGGCTGGCAGGGTAAAATAAAAGTGTCTGCATTGCAGCCATTTTGTCTATTCTCTTTGGTGAATTTGGCTGCGCTGCATGCTACAGGGCTCCTGGATCTGTAAGTAATCGGCTGCGGGGGGAGAGCTGTGCCTGGCCTGGCCTGACCTGGTATGGTATGGTTCCTGTCCTGGCAAGGGAGTCACCAACATCTCGTGGTCAACCGTGTCAAAAGCCGCTGATAAATATAACAAAATCAGCAGAGTCGAACGCCCCTGGTCCAACTCATGGTGGAGGTCATTGACCAAGGCCACAAGCAGAGTCTTGGTGCCATAACCCTGTCGAAAACCAGACTGCGAGGGATCCAGAAAACCGATGTAGTCTAGTGTCTCCTGAAGCTGCTGAGCCACTACCTGCTCAATAACCTTCCCTAAAAAGGGAAGGTTAGAGACCGACCAATAGCTGGCAAGGGAATCAACGTCCAATGATGGGGTTTTTTTGAGCAGGGGCCAAACCACCACCTCCTTGAGTTAGCCTAGCACCCTCCCCTCCCTAAGGGAGACGTTGATCACCCCAGCCGCCAATGGCCCTAACATCTCCCAGCTGGTCTTAACCAGCCAGGACAGGCACAGGTCTGTTTCACAAGTTGTGGCCCAAACAGCTCCAAGCACATCCCCTGCATCAGTGACTGAAACCGATGGAAATTGATTCCACAAAACTGGACAAGCTGGAGCATCCATAACCTCAAGTTCCCTCAACTACATCAACCACAATGTCAAAGTCATGGTGAATGTGAGTGATTTTCTCCACAAAATAGTGGATAAACATGTCGCAGCAAGCGCTGGATGATTCCAGTTCCTGGCGGAGACAGCCTGGACCAACTGGACCTCTCACCACCCAGAAAAGCTCAGCTGGACGCGACTTTGCAGATGCTATGATGGCAGCAAAAAACTCCTTCTTTGCTGCTTGTGCAGCCGTGGTATAGGCTATGGAATTATGGGACAAGGCCAATACAGGTTAAAGAAAAAAGTGGTGAGTTTACAAGAGGGTAGTATACTGGGTGTTTTTAGACAGACTGGCCATACCAGCCCCCTTCACCCCGGGTAGCCTGTCTGTCTAACAGCAGCCCACCAGATGTTGAATCAGAGCAGGCACTGGTGACGCTGTGGAACGTTCCGGAGCATCGCCTGTGTGGGCGGGCCAGCCAAAACCGGGACTCTGGCCCGAAGCAGAGCTGCAGCCAATCTCATGCATGGACCACACTGCCGCTCTGCTTCCAGCAGGGCAATTGCCCCGAGCAACACCATAGTGTTGCGGACGCTCTATCCCACAACTCTATGGTGTGTGTGTGTGTGGGGGGTGCACTGCGTGGGCGGACCACTGGCCAGGAAACCAGCCGGGTCTGTCTGATCCCGACCCAGGTAGGGTTGAGAGAAAGCGGATATGAGGGTGCACCCCAGCAGGCAGGCAACCCTGCATCCATCTGCAAGCACCCCATGTATGAATGAGACCTCGGAGGCAGGAATAGGAGTCACGTCTCTTGATTTCCACCCCCATTCTTAATCCTCTTGACGCTGCTGCCTCCTATCCTGGACTGTAGGTCTCAGTGCTCTTCAATTTCTTTCGCTACTAAGGCAGGAACTCTGGGAGATCTGTCTGGCCCACTCCTCCTCTCAGTGTGGCATGCATGGAGCACAGTTTGCCTCACCAAAGCAACAGCTGATTTGTGCTGTCAGTAAATGTCTCTGCCTCCCGGTGCAGTCAACAGAGGAACCGCCGTTCCCATTTATAGACGGTTGCTCATTGCATAAAATTGATTGACTTGGTTTGCACAAACATTTTTAAAAAAAGAGAAAGCTGGATGCTTCCTAATTGTCATTGCGTGAGACTGGGAGATGGCAAAAACTTGGCAATATTTAGCCTTGGTGTTAATACTGGGAATGGGCGGCAGAATTAGCCTAAAAGCCAGCAAAAAGGCTTTAGCAATTACAATCATCCCCTTAAAGAGCAAGATGGGGGTGGGGGGAAGAATTACTTCCCAGGGGTTTGTCCCATTAAATTGGCTTTCCTGATTATTAGTCCTGTCTGGTTTAAATGATCTTGCCTACCGATGTGTTCTGCATCCTCCGCTGAAATGCTGTGGGAATAGGTTGGAATGGATGAGCCAGGTTCAGCAAAAGCTGCCACGACTCGGTCATTAGCTGCCGGCTCGTCTTATTTCAAGTCATTGGAAAGATTCCCACTGCCTTGACATTAATGGGAATTGGATCAAGGCCGTTGGTAGCACATTTTCCTCTCGTAGATTGCGTTTTTGGGTTTGCTTGAGCGTTGCTGATAGGAAGAAAGTGGAGATGAGTTTACAAACATTTAGGGGGCAGCCCAGCCCCCTAAACATTCGGCACAGAATGAGTGCAGAAAAGTAACTCCGGCATCATGTCTAGGCCCATAGTTTTGCCACAGGGGTCATGACAACGTTCATGGATTGCTTTAAGAAGTGTCTCGGTGGCTATCAGTAACACAGACTGTGAGAGTTAATTCAACACCTCTAACGATGCCTTGAGAGATCGCAGGTGTGGAACCACATGACGTAGTTATCCTCGTCAGTGATCAAAAGCACTAATCGGTCGTACCAAGTGTTCCTATTGGGTCGTCGTGTGCCTGAGTGCGGCATAGCTCTCTTGGTGATAAATGGACGAAGATACTCTAAAATAGAGCTCGTTAGGGAAATGACCTGACCAGAGCCCTCAGCCTTCACAATAGCATCACGCAGACTCAAAAGCTCCATGGAATATAAAAGCTGCGTAATCTGGCTAGATATTGGTGGGGTCCACTTCACAGGGGCATAGGTCACCGTGGAAGGGGCCTGAGTGGAGTCATCATGAATATAGCCCCTGTCCCCCCCTTCAAACTCCAAATGCAGGAGGTAATGACTTCCCTCCAGTCTGATCTAAACCTCAGAATTTCTAACTAAAGGGAAATGAGCCGGCGAGATCAAGATATAATCAATTACACTGGCTAATCGAGAGTCATATGTGAATTGACCAAAATGGTCAGAAGGCGATCTGCCGTTAAGAATCAGGAGGCCTTGTTTGGATAGTAACTGAATTAACTTCCTGCCATGGGCATTAATTGTTGCATCCATCGACCCCCGGGAGGGTGTGCCAAAGCAGTGTTGTAAAAAAGGGTCTAAATTTTCCAAACACTGGTTGCCCGTCCTCGCATTAAGGTTCCCCCATTATAAGCAGCACATTATTCGGGAAATCCTGTGATAATTGGTCCAGAATATCATGGAACTGGTCCCAGAAAGATACTGGATAAAAGGGGGAAGAATCGGGAGGGACATAGATGTTAATCATCAAAAAGACCATCCCTCTTGGATTTTTGATCTGTAGAACAATGGCAAATCCACCAAAACTTGTTTAACAGTAAGCAAGGTTCTATGGGAAACAAATGTGACCAAACCGCCTGAGCAGCGACCTGTTCTTGCAGCCTTCAAGCCTGGAACATCAAAGGCTTGGAAGCCACTTAGGGTGGGAAGGTCTGAAAATCCCTTGGGCAACCAGGTCTCTTAGAGGCATATTATGTCGTAACCCGATATAAAATCAACCCAATTCCTATCTAAAAATCTTCGTCTGATACCCTCAATGTTCCAAGACAGGAGGCAAAGGATTGGGTCCTGTGAGGTTCATTGTCAGGAGGGGGGAATCATCAGTTCCTCCCCTGCCAGGCCCTCTTGCCTCATCATAGGTAAGGGTGAAAGTTGGTAAACTGCCACCCCACCCTCTAAAGACACACCCAAAGAGTTCTCCTTAAACTTCTCGGCTTCGAGGCAGCGAGCTGAGCCTACCCAAGAAAAGGCTGAATGGAGCACCTCACCTAGAAGAATCCTATCTCTTGGACCAGCCACTGGGTTCGAGATCTGTTCTTGGGGCTCCAAATCAAGGGGAGATACTTCCTTATGGAAACCCGTAGTATCCACGACTTCCCATTCCCGTATTCCATCCAGACTCATATCCGTCCCTGTTAGAGAGACCGTGGGATTGGGTACTGAGGTCCCCACATCCCGTCCATACTTAACTGAGGGGGAATGAAGAATAACTCAAGCGAGAGAGTTTTCAACTTGTTGGATAAAAATTCCTGAGACTTTAAGGTGCCTTCTAAGCTGCCATAAATCACCTGCAATTGGGCCCTTGTCAAATAAAACTTCCCACCTCCAAAAGCGACCCCTATCCATAAGCGGGGATATGTCCCGAACCTGAGAAGATGCAATGGCAACACCCATGGTATGTTTAATAAATGTCAGGAAAGAGACCTGGTCCATAACTTGATGCCTCAAGAACCTATATTTCTTCTTTTTATTAAAATGAAAAATAATGGCCGGAGCCCAACGCTCCTGAGTATCTTGTGACCAAACTTTGGTTGGTGTCCCTACAGGGCTGTTATGGACAGGAGATGAACGAAAAGGTTCCTTATTCCTAACACAACCCTCTTCGCACCGATGGGGTTCAGGCAGCTGACCATGAGGAGTAATAGTTATAGGTCCTTCCTGAAAATTAGTAGCCTGGGTAGCTGAAATATTGGGGTGGGAAGAGCTAACCACCCTTGGAGGGGAAGTAGCCCTTGCCACCCTCTGAGTCTGACTGTAAAGCACCTCCTGAGCAGGGGGCACAGGGGATCCAGTAGTAGCAAGGGAAGGGAGGCTAGGCATGTGCTCACAAGTCAGGGGAGAGACTTGATCCGTCTGGGTTTCTAACTCCCGCCCGCCTGGGTCTGCTAGAGTAGAGGGCTGAAAAGCCAACACACATTTGTTAAATTCAAGCCAGACACCCCCAACCAGAACCTTCATAGAAAAAAGAAGGTCATTCGTATGCAAAAGCTTATCCTCCAGCTCTTTAAATTTAGTATCGGAGTCGATCTCTTGCCTGATCACAAGACCATCGAGCCTCTGGTTGAGAGACAAGCATATCTGGTGTATATCCCCCAGCCTAGTAAGAGGCTCTACTGGGTGCGGCAGGGAATCACAAAGGGGGCTTCCTGAGCGTGAACTCGGAGATCGACCAGGCGGTTCACAGTCAGACGGGGGCAGGGGGGACAGAGGAAAAAAACGAGTCAACTTAGGTTGAATGAGGGCTGAACCCTTCAACTTACTGCGCCCCCTTTCTGCTTCCTCAATTTCCATTGCAAGGCTTGGGCGAGAGCGTAATGCTTGCGGCCTAAGTTCCATATTACCGGAAGAGCGGAAGCAAGCGATGAAAGGGCCGCGTCCCGGCGCCCCAGCTGCGCCTAAGGCCACGCGCACAAGGGGGCACCCTTGTGCGTTCAGCCCTCAGGCGAGCCTGACTAGCCCTAGAAACAAAGGTAGAGGGCGGGTCTGCTGCCTCTTGATCACAACGGCACCGATTATCAGTGCTTAACTTACAATTTCTGTGCTTTTAGTTGAATGGTTGAATTTGTAATCGTTTTAACTTCTTCCTTAAACAGACAGGGTTTTTATTTGTGAATATTGTAAGCTGCCCTGAGCCTTAGCGGAAGGGTAGGATAGAAATTTGAATAAATAAATCAAGTCTTTCCCCCCGACTCCCCCTACTTTCTCCCCCTCCCCACGGTCTGGGATCCGTTTCAGATCCTGGACAGGAATCACTCCGGCCATCATTTAGACGTGCCGGCCTGATTCCTACAGGGGATCGATGAGGGGGTGGGGCTGCGCGGTGTGACGTGCGACCGCACAGCCCCACCCCCACCCCCGCGCTCCCCCCAGCCACGCACCCTCTGGGAGACGGGCGGGTGCAGCGGCCAATTCGGCCGCTGCGCCTGATCCCTCATCACGGTCTGGGTCATGATCCAGGATGGGCCAACGTAACAGATGTAACAGACGATCCCGGATCGTGGTCCAGAATCATCGTCAACGTGATTCCTGCCGGAGCTTCACTCTGGTGAACATCTGGCAGAACTCACATCAGACGTTACAGGACAAACGGCCACCACAGGGGATTCACTGTGGTTGACCATGGTCTCGTAACGTCTGAAATTACCCTTGGAGTCCGGAATCCTCACTTCGTGCACCAGGTCAGTCTCTGTGTTGTTGAAGCAATATAATGGGAGCCGCTTCAGTCATGTGACCCCATCTGTTGATCTTGTGACCCCACTTGCAGGGTGGAATCTTTCCCAAAGAAATGGCTGCTCTGCAGGAAGGCCAAACCATTGGGCTTTTGCTCATTTCTGAAAGGAAATGCAATGTTGCATTAACTGAGTTGCGTGTGGTATCGTAACGTAAATTCAATCTTGTGCACAAAGATAAGCCAACGCATGACTTCGCTCCCAGATGCTGCAAGTAGAACTTTATAGAAGTTATTCCTGGTATTGAAACAGTTTTAAGAAAAAGATTTTACATTTCTGAGTCAAGGTGACCGATTGGTCCCAAGGTGTTTAATTAAGCGAGGTTATCTTGTGTCACACAATTCTGTGTTCCCCGGCAGGCCCCGGAAGCAAGATGGCTCACAAGATTTGTTGTGGCAAATATTCAAAGAAATCTCTCACTTTGACCTTTTTAAATAAAAAAAAATAAATTAAAATATTAACTGCAGCATTGAAAAGCCCCCACCGGCAGGAAAAGATCTCTGCCTGCCTGTCTGCTCCCTGAATTAAAAGCTGGTTAGTTTAATCAGTCCATCTGCAGTCCTGCGTCTCACAAGTGAATGATTTTCCTCCCGTTGTTACTCTACCAAGCCGACTCGCTTTTGTTTGGCTAAACCATGCTTTTCGGAAGAGCATTGACTCTTGATTTGCAGACTGGAAGTGATTGAAAATGTCCCCATAGTTTGCCCAATGGTTTAACAGCTGCAGTGCTAAACAAAAATGGAACATTCTCTTTCCTTATGGTTATTCAGCTTTGACTCCCAGCCCATTGGTTCTTCCTCTGCCTCCCGTGAAAGAGCGAAGAGAGCCCTTTTAGAACCCCAAGGGTTTATCTCCATGATGGTCCTTAATCGACACAAATCAAGTTGCCGCTTAGCACGCTTTTCAATAAACTAAAGAGAACGAACTGTCCTGAGGACAGATGATTTGGCACCAGACTTAAAAAGACAGACCGCAGCTCCAGACGGACCACAGCCGGTTTCACCCCCGGGCTGGCCAGTCGGTCTGAAGGCAGCCCGCCAGCTGTTGGAGTGGAGCAGGTGGATCCTGTTCCGGGGCTGCCCCGCTTGTGGTGCTCCAGAACTTCCCTGAGTGCCGCCAGCAGAGCAGGCCAACCAAACCCAGGGCATGGGCCCAGAGGGCTATCCGTCTGCTCAGCAGACCCAACCTGCAGCTCCACTCCCATTTGGCTGTTGCTCGGCATCACCGTAGAGTTCTTTGCGCCTATCTAGGGCATCAGGCGATCAACCCTCAACACTATGGTTTTGGGGAGGGCCCCGCAGGGATAGACTGTGCCCAGGGGAACCTGATTGGGTCATCCACGGTGGACCCAGGTGGGACTGGGAGTGGACAGACGCAAGGCGGCACCCCCAGAGCTGCTCCACCCCCTCGCTGCTGGCCCTGTTCCTTCAGTGGCACCGCACCCTCTGTGGGGTCCTACCCAAACGTGGCTGTGAAGGAGACCTCGCTGGAAGGGATTGGGGGTCCTTCACCCCGCCCTGGTGAAATCAGGGGCCACTATAGGGCCCCTGGATGTAGAAAAAATAATGGGGGCTAGGATGACCCTACGGTAAGGCCAGCCATGCCTTCCCTGTCAACTTCCCCTTTTAAATTGCTTTTATGCAGATACATATTTTAACTAGATTTTACATTCTATTTATTATGCTGTAAAGCACTTGGAGCATCATTTAGTGGGGGACACTATAGAAATAAGTTTTATTATTACATAAATAAAATAACAGTTTCAGGGGTGCAGTGCTTAATGGGTGTACCCCGGATCGCGGAATGGAGGGAGGTCCAGATTATTATTGAATTTATGTGTTTACTTATTTATTCATTCATTTAGCACCAGCAATGTGCCTGGTCCACAACAATTATTAACTAGAGACAAGTCCTTGCCTTGGGGGGTGAGGTTACAATTTAGGACAGGCACAGGTGGGTAGAGAGGAGGTAGAGGGGAACCTAGGGAGAGACAGAGAGACATTCATGACATTGAGACGTTGCAGTGGCACACGTTCGACTTAGTTTCCGCAGGGAAGATCATGGGTCTATGCTGCGGACCCATCCCTTATCCCCTATGTATTAGGGCTTGAGGATAGGAGCTGGATTCCTGGAGCGGATCCAGCAACTGGGAAAGGGCCCCATAAAAAGTGGTTCCCCATCCCCACTGTACAGCTTCATACTGCAGCAGTCATCACATAATCTGACCAGCTACCATGGCCAGTCAATACCAACAACCCGGTGGACTATCTCACCAAGGACACAGGAAGCACCAGTTTGGGACTGCCAGGACTGGTAGCAAACAGGTGGAGGGAATGGGCCTTGCCCTTCCCACAGAACAAGATTTGTCCCTTCTCCCCACCCTTCTTTACATCAGCTCCTTGCCTGATCTAACAGGGTGTATTGGTTGCCTTTGAGCGTACGTCAATATAATACATGGAGCAACCTGCCTCGCAACTACTTGCTCCAGGGTAAAGAGATATCCAGCCAGCCAACTTTGCTCATCTTCCAGAGGCAATGTAAGACCTTTTAATTTTGCCAGACATTTGGCAAATAGGGATAGGGTTTGGAGGTAAGGGTTTAGGGATTTTGTGTGTGGAAGAAATAGATCAATCCACAGCCAGAGACTGGATAGTAATGTTATTGAACAAGTCAAACTCTTTTTCTTATTTGGGTATCCAGTTTTCTGCCTGTGGTTCTTGGAGGTTTTCAAACAGAGGCTGGATGACAATCTGTCAGGGATGCGGTAGCTGTGGAGTTCCTGCCTTGAGCAGGGGGTGGGACTAGATGCCCTCTGATGTCCCTTCCAACCCTAAGATTCTATGATTGCATGATTGTATGAATAGCCATATCACTTCCACAAAAATAAAGTCTAAGTCTTCAATAATAAAGTCTACCCATGTATCTGAAAGACCGCCTTCCCTATCACGCTCCGTCGCGGCTCCTATGGTCGGCCGGGGGCACCCGCCTGTGGGTTTCCCCGTTACTCTTGTTTGTTCAGCAGGTGCACACAGGAGGGTGTTCTCGGTCGCTGCCCCGATGTTGTGGAACTCCCTCCCCACGGAGATCCATCTGAGTCCAGGTCTGAGCATCTTTCGGAGGCAATGTAAAATGTTTCTTTTTGGTTACGCATTTGGCGGGCGGGGATAGGAAGAGGGATTAGGTGGGAGGTTGTTGGGGGGGGGGGGAGTTGGAGTTGTTTGGGCTTTTTGGGGTGGGTGGAGATTGTATTTCAAATGTCTTTTAATTACATTTTGTAAGTTGCCCTGAGCCTTAAGGGAAGAGCGGGGTATAAATGTCAATAAAATAAAATAAATAAATTAAATAGGCTGTGGAACCTTGCAATTCTATAAGCAGCATGGGGGATATCATGTTCCTTTGACCCTGAAAGTTTTTAAAGCAAACATTTTAAATTAATGCTTTTATAAGGGATGGGACTTTCGATTTCAGAAAAAAACCAAAAGTACCTGATAATGGTTAATCCAAAATTTTGGTTCTTTTTTTGTATCGGTTGTATTGGATCTTTTGCATTGATTTTTGTATCGGATTTTTAACATTGCAATTTGTCCCCATTGACTTCAATGGGAAAACTGCAATGTTAATATCCGATACAAAAATCAATGCAAAAGATCCGATACAACTAATACCCTATAGAAGAACCGAAATACATGGGAACCGAAAGTAACCAAAACTGAAATTTTGCCCAGAGTCCCACCCCTAGTTTTTATGGTGCAGTTCTTTGGAGTACGTCGCTGGGCGATAAGTTAGATATAATCCAAAACTACTTTATGAAATTGTTATTGTGTTATCACTCCAGGTGTCCTGTTAAGACTGGAATTAGGTTTGATATCTTTATGCAAGCTTGCTGCCTGTTATAGATTAAAATACTGCCACTTTCTTCATTGGCAACAGGAGGCCCTCTTCTTAAATTAGTGCTAGAAGAAGAATATACATTTATGGTTCTAACCTCTTCTATTTGGCTCTCAAAAATCCTAAACAGTATTTCAAAACTAGGTTTTAAAACTTCGAATGCGGCTCACCTTGAAATCCCTCTCTGTTTCCCAGTTTCAAAAGGTATTGTGTGTCAGAGAATTTGGGACATCTCAATGCAAGAGGACCTCTGATTGAGAAGGGTCTCCAGAATCTCTCCATATCCGTCAGTGAATCTGAACCGTATTTAGGTGGTTTTTTAAAAAAAACCAACCTCCTTTTTTGAGAACTGCTTTCCCTAAATGTATTTGTTGATATTAAAATGTATATGCCACCCCCTCCTGCCTCAGGCATCTAGGGGCGGCTCACAACATCTTAAAAACATTTCAAAGCATGAAAATAAACAATAATAATTGCAATTAAAAACAATCTAAAACCCCATCCTCCCCCCACCCTACCCCAACCCACCTATCCCATCTCCCTCGGGAAAGGCCCGGCAGAACAGCCAGATCTTGCATTGTCTACGGAAAGAGGGGAGTCTGGCAGCCAAGCGGATCTCCGACGGGAGGGAGTTCCACAGCCGCGGCGCAGCCATGGAGAACGCCCTCCTCATAGTGGACACCCGGGAAACGTGGGGGACCTCGAGGCGGTCCTGCGACTAGGCGGGGCCCAAGCTGTTTAGGACTTTAACGGTCAATAAGACTTTCCTTATTGTACCTATACATTTTAGTGGTCAGATTCAATGGTGTCCCTTATGAAGACCAACTATGCCCATCATATGACTGACTAACAATAAAAGTTGATTGGATTAGACTGGATTGTGTGTCGTAACTATAGCTGAAATGGGTACCCACGAAAACAGCTATACCCGTCAAAGTCAGGGTACCCAATTCAAATTGAAAATTCTGGGTACTTTTCTGTACCAGAAATGAATAACCAATTGGGTATCCAAAATGCTGAAACAAATTACCGAAATACCATTCCCCCCCCAGGTATTTCCCACCTGGCAGAGGGGCGCTGTATAAATAAAATTATTATTTTGTTTATAATTAAATACTTATATATAAACAGACAAGTATAAAAAATATACAATAATAAAACCCATAAAACTAAGCTATGTAATGTTCTCGTTAAAAGCCCTCCCTGGGGCACTATCCCCACCGGCCTAAGGCCTGGCAAAAGAAATAGGTCTTATGTTGCCTCCAGAAACTGTTCTGGACATACAGACAATCATGCCCACTAAGAGAAATGCTTTAATATCAAACTCTTTCCTCCTCCTTGCAATCCTGATATTTAGTCCGTTTTTGCAGCCATGATGCAGGAATGGGGTTGCTTTACAATCATAAAAATATAAAAAACCAATATAAAACGGTGATGGTCCAGAGACTACAGCTGGTGCAGAATGCGGCGTCTCGCCTACTTAGGGGGATGAGTTGTTGAGAGCACATTATACCAGTGCTCCATTCTCTGCACTGGCTGCCAGTAGTCTTCCGGGCCCAATTCAAGGTATTGGTTTTGACCTTCAAAGCCCTACACGGCCTGGGTCCCCCTTATCTGCAGGAACCGCCTCACCCTCCGGATCCTGGATTGGTCCCTGTGGTTGACCAGAAGCATCCTCCTTGTGGTCACCCGGGTGTCGGCTATGAGGAGGGTGTTCTCGGTGGCCGCACCGCAACTGTGGAACTCCATCCCGCCGGAGGTCCACCTGTCCTTAGACCTCTTGTTAGGTCTGGGTAGGGTATGGAAGGAAAAGGGGAGAAAGAAAGTCAACACTGACTCTACACTCTAGTGTGGGAAAAGGGACCCCTCGGGATCTTGTGTGGCCCTGTTCGTCCCTGATGGGATGAGGCCAGATCATCACAGGGGAATGAATCAGCTGTGCTGAGAGTGGAGCCCTTCCACTCTCTTCCCAGTTCAACACATATATACACAGCTAAACACCCCACCCCACCCCGTATAACCACACGCCCACACTAATGTCACTCAGAGAAGAACATAGTGCACAGGTGGGGGCGGGGTAGGATCCAGACAAGGAAGGAAGGAGGGCAGTCACAGATAACACACTTGCCCAAAGAAAGGAATATCAGGGAGGGCCCAAACTCAAGGGGGATAATAATAAGGCTTCACCAAACACAAGACACAATCACCCACAGCACGCACACCCCTTACACACTAGTCACTACAAACCTCAGTCTCACAAACACGATCCACAAGCTCCTCACTCTGAGGTGCTGTCACAGAATTGGGCCAGTTTCTCACAGTAGCACTGATCACCGGGAGCATTCCTTGCTGTCAGCTCCTTTTTATCCTGGGCTAGCACCGCCCTGTCTTGTGCGCAGGCGTGACGAGCGACAAAGCTCGACCGGCTGCCCCGCCCCGTCACGCCCCCTCTGTGTCCCTTGAGGGTCCTCCCCTACGTCGGCGGTTGTGCACAGGTCAGGCTCTGCCGGCTCCACTGACTCTGCCTTCTCCGTGTTGTTGTCAGGGTGTGGAGCCCCGCCGCGGCTATGGAGTGGCTGTGGGTGCTGGCCCCACCTCCGCCCCCACAGTTAACCTCGGAGGGACCTGATAGTACCCCCCCTGAAAATCCCCCTCCCCGCGGACTTTGAGGCCCAGGCTTCGACAGATAGCGTAAGTGAAACAAACATGTCAGTCTGGGAGCTCTGACTGCCTCCACAGGTTCCCAAGAGTGATTGACCACATCATGCCCCTTCCAGTCAACTAAATAGTATAATTTACCTCTGCATTGGAGTCCAGAATGGCCCGGACTTCATATTCCGGGTCTTCTGCTATATCTGTACTTGGGCCCGGAGGGGATAATTCAGGATATAAAGGGGAATAATGCAGCTTTAACAATGATACATGAAAGACTGGGTGTATACGTACCTGCAGAGGAAGTTGGATCTTATAGGTAATAGGATTGATCTAACTTAAAATGGGGACTGGCCCCATGTACTTACTGTCCAGCTTGGTGGAAGGACGTAGCGACAGGTAGTGACGCCGATCTATCCAAACCAGATGACCAGGTTGGAACTGAGGAGCAGCCAGCCAAGTCCGGTCAGCATATGTATTTATTATTTATTTATTTTAAAAAATTATTATCCCGCCCCTCCTGCCTCAGGCAGCTCAGGGCGGCTCACATCATATAAATAAAAACACTTAAAACAACTTTAAAAGGAGGTACCAAATAGTCACCCCACTCAAACCCCCACTCATCACCCATCTCCCTCACCAAATGCTTGGCGGAAGAGGCAGGTCTTACAACTTCGTTAAAACAAGGGGAGGTCAGGGGCCAGCCGGGCCCACACCGGCAGGGAGTTCCACAGCGCTGTGCGACCACTGAAAAACACCCTCTCCTGTGTGGCCCCCTGGAAGTCTCAGGGGACCTCGAGCAAGGTGCCCCCGGATGACTGTAGGGGCCGATCCAAGGCCCGGGGGGGTGGCAGTCCCACAGATATCCAGGGCCTAGGCCATTTAGGGCTTTATAGGCCAATACCAACACCTTGAATCGGGCATGGAAAACCACTGGCAGCCAGTGCAGAGAACGGAGCACTGGTGTAATGTGCTCCTGACAGCCCAGGCCCACGAAAAGTTGGGCCGCCACATTCTGCACCAGCTGCAACTTCTGAGCCATCACCATGGGTAGCCCCACGTAGAGCGTGTTACACTAGTCCAACCTGGAGGTGATGAAAGCATGGATGACGGCGGCCAGGTCAGAGTCTGAGACATATTGTTCATATCGTTGACGCGCAGTGTGTAACATTGTCATGCCGTGTGTATGTGCTTGCTGAGTTCATTGTACCATGGCACCTGCAGCAGGAACATTGACAGCAGATAATTCAGAAAAACAGAGACGGGGATGGAAACCATACGTAACAAAAAAGGGAGATGATCCTATGGAATCATTAGGAGCGTTATTGTATGCGAATTCTGCCATAGTCAGATGAGACATCCAATCATCTTGTAAATAGTCGATATAACATCGTAGATATTTTTCGAGGGATTGATTGACTCTCTCAGCCTGGCCGTTTGCTTCTGGATGATATGTTGTAGTGGGGGACAGTTTGTCCCCTAAGTTCAGAAACAGGGCATGCCAAAATCAAGATACGAACTGTGATCCACGATGTGATATAGTAGATTGTGGTAGTCCATGCAGTTTTATAACATGTTGTAATAAGAGAATTGCCATTTGTTGGGCTGTAGGTAACCTTTTGCAGGGAATGAAATGACCCATCTTTGTAAATTGATCCACTACTACAAGAATAGTAGTATACGCTTGGGACGGAGGAAGTTCTACAATAAAATCCATATTCACTCGTTGCCATGGCCGCTGAGGTGCCGGAGCTAGTTGTAGTAGCCCTATTTGTCACCTGCGTGGGACCTTAGTTCGATTACATGTTTTACAACCTTGAACGTAGGCCTGTGTATCTTTCCTAATCGAGGCCACCAAAAATGTCGTAGCAGCAATGCTAAGTTACGGCGTTGCCCTGGATGACCTGCTAAATGGGCATCATGGTGTCTGCATGATATGTGTCTGTGGGCCTCATAAGGCACCACGATTTGACCTTTTTTTCTATACATCCTGGACATCACGTTCAATATTGGGTATGTTTTTAAGAGCGGGATCTTTAGCAGTTAATTACTGAAAGTGAGATAACGTAAGACAAGGGACTGCAAATACCTGCGGATGATGCAATATGATGGGAAATCAGACCAGTAACGTTGCAGCAAAGCACTAGTAGGGCGCAAAGGGAAGGAGTTAGCTTCTCCCGGTTACCATGGCTACTTGGTACATTGGTTCTCTCCCATGTCCTCTTGAACTCCTTCATTTTGGAGTTGGGTGAGATGGCTGCGGAGCTTCACTCACTCCCTTAACAGGGCCGGGTTTCTGGTACCAAATTGCAAACTCCAGCATGACCCTCGCTTGGACAAAACCTGCCAACCAGGCCCCGGAAGAGGGGACTTTCTTGGCTTGATGGCTGGAAGCCGTAGATCTTTTTCCTTCGATGGGAACCATAAATGTTGAGAGGCTGGCAGCAAGGCATTGGGCTAAAACCAAGGTCAAGCCTTCTTCTGGGAGAAAGTCGCAACTCTCCCCCCAGGGCTGGAGGTATGAAAGTTCAACCTGTGTGACCACAGGGCCCCATGTGTTGCGGGAGGGGAGACCCACAGGAGCCCCCCGTGAATCAATGATGGGGGCTGAAGGGGTAGTGGGCCCCATCATTGATGGGGTCTCTCCCCCCCCCCTTAGCTACTCAGGTCCACAGTCTGGGGGTGCTTCTCGAGTCGTAGCTCCGCCTGGATTTCCAGGTCACAGCAGTGGCGAGGAGCACCTTTTGCCAGTTACATTTGGTGTGACGACTGTGGCCGTATGTTTCGAACTCTGACCTGGCCACCATCATCCATGCCTTCATCACCTCTAGACTGGACTACTGGAATGCACGCTATGTGGGGCTACCCTTGGTGACGGTCTGGAGGTTGCAGCTGATGCAGAATGTGGAAGCCCGCATCCTTACGGGGATGGGTCATCCCGAGCACATTACACCAGTGCTCCGTTCTCTGCACTGGCTGCCTATTGTCCACTGGGCCCGATTCAAGGTGTTGGGGTTGACCTATAAAACCCTAAATGGCCTGGGCCCTGCTTACCTGCGGGACCGCCGCATGCCCCAGGCCGTGCCGTGGTGTGGCCCCTGTGGTCGGCCAAGCATGCCTGATGCGAAGCCCCCCGGGTTTCCCAGGTGGCGACGATGGGGAGGGCATTTTCGGTGGCCGCTCCTAGGCTGTGAAATTCCCTCATGATGGAGGCCTGCCTGACCCTAGACCTCCCCTCTTTCTAGAGACAGTGTAAGATCTGACTGTTCCGCCAGGCTTTTGGGGAGGGAGACAGGTAGGGTGGGATGGGGTGGGGTGTGGGGTTTGGTTCTGCTCTTTTAATAATTTTTATATAAATTGTATGTATTTGATTTTAATTATTGAATTGTTTTATATTTTTTAATCTTGTGAGCCGCCCCGAGCTGCTGTTGTGAGCGGGCTAAAAATGGCTCGAAATAAATAAAAACCAAGTCCACTGCTGACCTTGAAGTGACCTGTGTTCTCTTCTCCCCTGAATGTCCACCTGCACCTTCTCAGCTTCATCAATGGATTCCCGTCTCTCTTGTGCAATCAGCATCAGCCCTTACCACAGGGAAACCTGGGGTGACTGCCCAGGGCCGCCAGGGCCACACTATTTCCTCTGATTCTGGGGCCTTCTCAGTGCCCCTCCCCCCATCTTCACCAGGGGAGGGAGCAAGGTCCCCACTTCCTCTGGGTGAGGCCCCAAACATGACCAGCTCTAGGGGTGAAAATAAGCATGCAGCTACCACAGCTGCTCCCCTGTCCGGGGTGGAGCAGAAGCTGGCAGCTGCCAGCCTCAGGGCCGGGCCTCAGATCAAACGTGCACCCAACCAGGCCGGCCGGTGAGCCTTACAGAACCAACGTGTGGGTGGGCAGCTCTGCCTTCGGCGCACCCCCATCATCCTGTCATGCCAATGATGGTCAGCAATGTCAGCCCCCAGTCCCTGGTGGGGATGGTGCTGAAATTGGCCTCATTCTGGGCCAGCCGGTGAGCCCAGCTGGGGAAGCAGTGAGCCAACATCTGGCGGCCCGGAAAGAGATGTCCTGGTGATTCCCCCAGGCCAGGCAGGCCGTAGCGGGCCAGTGACACATTTATTTTCACCCTGACGCCCTGCCGAAGGTGCCCCTGAAGGGCGGGGGCCAGCAGGCGCCCCATATTTTATTTTCGCCCTGGGACTTTCAAATTCTGTGACAGGCCTCTCCCTAGTCTCTCCTGGATTGTATCCTGGGGCAGGGATCTGTCTCCATTGAGTGATTGCTCAGTGCTGGGCTCATAGCTGGCATTATAGAAATAAATAAATAAACAAATACATGAATGTGAGAAGGACTGGGCCCGCACATCTCCAAAATGGAGACCGCTGGCCCCTGGGAACTCCGGTGCGGGCCCCTTGACATGCCGCCCTCCTTCACTGCTCGGGGGTAGAAAATGGTTCTGGGATCCAGATCCAGGAACTGGGAAGGGACCCCTGAAATCTCGCTGGGCGCCTGAGGCTCCCCACTCCTGCCGTAAAATATCCTTGGAACCACTGTGATGCCCGGTTGGTAGACGGTTATTCCGTTTGACCCCTGAAGCATTCGCATCAACAGAGCGCAATGCCGGTGTTATTCAGGCGTCGGAAGAGAAGCAGGTACTCTAGAAAAATCAATCAATCAGGATTACCTCATCCTAGACTGACCCTATTATTTTTAGGGGAAACTGGGGGCGGCAGGGCCCAGCCTAATTATGCTGCTGGTCTTTAAAGGGGAGTAGCACCCGCCAGGGTGAGGCTGATACTGCTGGAGGCGCAGGGGCTAAAGCGAGTTAGGAGCGCACCTGATTGCCTTGCATCTGGGGTTTGGGTGGGGCAGAGCCAGCCAGCAAGACTGAGGCGAGAGCCCCGAGGGAGCTTGAGCTGCAGCAGAGACTGGGCCTGGTTCGGGAGCCTTGTGACTTGAGAGACTGGGGCTTCCTCGAGGCTACAAGAGGGGCTGTGTCCAGCCAGAAAGGCTTGGTCTGAGAACCCCTGTGCCCCACAAGCCTGACCTATATCTGTGTCTGTTGTAGAGGGACCGTGCCAAGAGACTGGAAATATAGAATCAAAGAGACTAGAGTGGATCATTCCCCGTCTGATTGTGACTGTCGGCTGATCCTGCCAATACTTATTGGGGGGCGGGGGAAGGGAACCGTCCCGGCTACACACGGACACTGTGTTTCAAGTGTAGAGAAAAAAGATGCCCAGAGAGGGAGCGTCTCAGCCTGCCAGTCGGGTAGCATTTCCTCGGGGGCTGGGGTGAGTATACCGGGGGCCCAGAGAGGCCACCATCACCCTGCCCCCCCAGGGGGCACTCGGCCCTACCACGTCTTCCATTCCTTCTGCGATTCCCCCCCCAAGTGGCATGGGCTACGCAGTGTCTCCGGGGGCTGGGGGACCTGCTGCTACCATCCCACTGCCCCCTGCCCACCTTCAGCAGGAGCCACCCACTCCCCTTCCCCCCTAGGCTGGGAGGGGGGGATGCCATTGCCCAGCCTGCAGCCCATAGGCGACTAGTGGGAGGGGCACGAGGGGGGGTACATGCCCCCCCGATTTTCAGAAGCCGTATAGAACCCCGTATCAGCCCCTACTCCTATCCCCCTCTCCCCCCCTGCTGGTGACAGTTACCAGTCATCTGTGCTGCAGTCCTGCAGGCCCAAGAGGGGGGCGGAGCACCAGCCCCGGCCAGAGACCCAAATCCTCCCCCCCCCAGCGTCACTCTCCCATGTGGGAGAGGGGGGCCAGGTTGGGCAGGGGAAGCTTCTTTATCCCTAATGGTTTGGGCATGGAGAGACTGTGCTGCCCTGGGGACCTGCCCACCTCAGCGCCTGGTTTCGGTGATTCCTCGATTCCAGATCCAAGCAGAATGAAGTCCAAACGGTCAGCCAGAAACAGGTCCAACGGTGTCGGGAAACAGCATCCGTGCACAGCCTAAACCGAAGGAGTACAGTCCTGCTTCCTCTGGGCAGTCTCTTCTAGTAGCTGCAGCCAATCCCATGCGCAGCTGCAGGGGGAGTGGCCTAGCAGCAGCTTGAAGACACTCATAACACCCAGAATCAAGCCAGCTCTCTGGAGGGTATGATGGCACATAGTCAGTGCCAGACTGGATCAGACCAACGGTCCATCTAGCCCAGCATCCTGTCTCCGACAGTGGCCAATCACGGTGGCTTGGGAGAAGCACCCAACAGGTCACAATGGGGGATCCATTCCCTGTTGTTTACCCCCAGCTCCCGTCATGTTCCCTGATCCTGTCTGGCTAATAGCTGCTAATGGACCGATCTTCCAGAAACTTGTCCAACCCTCTTTTAAACTCAGCTATAGTACTGGCCCTTACCACAGCCTCCGGCAGT
This sequence comes from Sphenodon punctatus, assembly GCA_003113815.1. Classification (NCBI taxonomy): domain Eukaryota; kingdom Metazoa; phylum Chordata; class Lepidosauria; order Sphenodontia; family Sphenodontidae; genus Sphenodon; species Sphenodon punctatus. The sequence continues at coordinate 3,002,205 of QEPC01009638.1, read as the reverse complement.
AGATTCCACAACCCAATTATACACTGAGTGAAAAAAGTATTTTCTTTTATTTGTTTTAAACTTGCCCCCCATGAGTTTCATGGAGTGTCCCCTAGTTCTAGTACTAGCCGAGAGGGTAAATAACGGCTCCTTGTTTATTAGTTCCACCCCACTCATGATTTTATAGACCTCTATCCTATCTCCTCTCATTCGTCTCTTCTCCAAACTGAAGAGCCCCAACCTACCAAGCCTCTCCTCATACGGGAGCCCTTCCATGCCCTGGATCATTTTTGTTGTCCTTCTCTGCACCTTAGTTCCGCTATGTCTTTTTTGAGATGAGGCGACCAGAACTGCACACAATATTCAAGGTGCGGTCGCACCATTGATTTGTATAGCGGCATTGTGACATCCTCCTCAGCTTTATTCTCTATCCCCTTCTGAATAATTCCTAACATTCTGTTTGCTTTTTTGACTGCTGCTGCGCACTGCGCTGTGGATTTCATTATATTGTCCACAACCACCCCCAGATCCTTTTCCTGAGTGGTAACTCCTAGCTTAGTACCCAGCATTGTGTACATAGTTTGGATTGTTTTTCCCTGCATGCATCACTTTGCATTTGTCTACATTAAATCTCATTTGCCATTTAGATGCCCAGGCACCCAGTGTCGTAAGATCCCATTTCAGTTCCTCACAGTCTGCTTGTGTTTTAACTACCTTGAATAACTTGGTGTCGTCTGCAAATTTGATCCCCTCACTCTTAACACCCTTTTCCAAATCATTAATGGGTCCAAATCATTAATGGGTCATTAAGCAACATGGGTCAGGCTGCTATGATGGAAACCCCGGGGTCACTGGATCAAGTCCAGCAAGGTCCTGACTAAAACTGAAGCTCAGTCTCGATTTTCTCCCGATTCTTGCCGAGAATCACGGTTCTCGACTCATTTTTGATGATAATTGATAATAATCCCCCCCTCCCCCTCCCCGTTTTCAACACTTTCTTGGTCAAATATTTCTCTCAATTTACCCTTTACCCTTTACCGTGATTCACTGTGTACCGTATACTGATTTACCATGCGCCGCTTACTGTATACTGTGTATCCCGGTAATGCACATGCAAAAAATGGTTTCCCTTACCCAAAATGGTGGTGACGCTGCTGGTGCCATCTTGGAAGAGGTCTGTGCATGAGCAGAACAGCGGTGGTGGCCATTTTGCACACGCACATAACCAGGATGAACACAGTAAGCGGTACATGGTAAATTGATATTCGGTCCACGGTAAATCAGGGTAAACAGCAAATGGTAAATTTTGACAAGATTCTCGCCAAGATCTTGAGTCGTTACCAAAATTGTCTTGGTAACAATTCTCGATTCTCATGAGATTTTTGCAAGAAAAGAATTGATTCTTGTTTCAGCCCTAGATCCCTCGATGCTTGCTTATAGACAGTGGCCCCGATCCAATGCGCCGCGGATCCCCACGCGGTTTACACACAGCACAATGTGCCGGCAATGTGGAGTCACATGGATTCCGCATGCGCGAGGGGATCCCTGGGGCATTGAACTGAAGCCCCAGGCTGTTGGCTGAAGAAAAGAGCCTGTAGATTCTGATTCAGTAATTTTCAGTGACAGAGCTTGCTGCTGATGTTTAACTCTGCTTAAAACAGAGTCACACACTCCTTTAGTAGAATGGGAGGCCTCTGTGGAAGCTCCTCTCACTTCCTGACTGCGGGAGAAACCGGCTGCCATCGGAGGAAGCCCAAAGCCTACCAAATTAAGTCTGAGCGCCTCACCTTTCATGATTTGATATATAAAACTTTACAAGTGTTCTTTCTTTCCAGTTCAAAGCCCATTTGCTTTACAAGGGCTGAGTGGCCGGTGTGATTGGTAGATGCACCGGCTTTATACCCATTACCTCCAGACATGGTTTTTCTTTTATTGTGAGCAGGTTTTTCCATTTGAGCATTTTACGATATCGTTCTGCTTGGAGTGGCACGCTGACGGGTCACAGCCCCCGTGGCTTATACACGGGAGAGATTTAGAGTTCTTCATTTAAATGATGTCCACAATTGACCCTTCTTCCCTTAAGAGAATGTTAAACCTGGAAATGCAACAGCACATTTAGGTTGGCAGCCTGTTGCTGAGAGAAGTACTAATCCCCCCCACCCCCAGCCCATCATATACTTGATAAAATGGGCAGGGCTAGATGTTACTGGGATGCCACAGGATAAGAACATGGTCAGTGCCAGACTGGGTCAGACCAATGGTCCATCGAGCCGAACATCCTGTCTCTGACAGTGGCCAAGCACGGTGGCTTTGGAGAAGTTCCCAACTGGTGACTAGGGGCAGTCCGTTCCCTGCTGTTCCTTCCTAGTTCCCCACAGGAAGAGGTTACATTCCCCAAACCGACCTGGCTAATAGTTGCTAATGGACCGATCCTCCAGACCTTTCTTAAACCCAGTTATGCTACTGGCCTTGACCACGTCCTCTGGCAACAAATTGTGCAAGTTAATGGTGCGTTGAGTGAAAACATACTTTTAAATTTGTTTTAAGTCCGCTGCTGGTGAGTTTCATAGTGTGTCCACTAGTACTGTTTGAGAGGGTAAATAACAACTCCCTGTTGACTCATTCCATGCCACTCATGATTTTCTAAACTTCTATCCTACCCCTCTAAGTCATCTCTTCTCCAGGCTGAAGGGCCCCAACCTATCCAGTCTCTCTTCATACGGAAGCCGTTCCAGACCCCTTGATCATCTTTGTTGCCCTTTCTCTGTACCTTTTCCAGTTCTACTGCAGGCGAGTCATTGCAGGAGTGTGCCTGGAGCTTGACAGCACTCTAGCCGCAACATCTGCATGCCCTTGTAATGAGATTTGCAGTTGAGTCCCTGGGGCCTTGGTTTCCTCACAGAGGACAACAGAATCAGTGTGTAACAGGATGAGGTTTACTTGCCCTCTCCTCTCCCCTCCCCTCCCCCCTCCGAAACACTTCACAGAATAAAAAAAGGGCTTACATTGCCTCTGGGAAATGCTTGGGCTTTGGTGAGTGCTCTGGGGATAGGGAGTTCCGCGTACTCTTGTTGTACGGACAGGACGCATGCAGTGGATGTGCAAGGGAGTGCTCCTGTCCAAGCTCAAGGGCAGAAGAGTGGAAGAGGAGGCTGAATCATACTCATCTCCCACAACCTCTCTCCGTATGGTTTATGTTCCAATCCTGTTCTCATCTTTGTTGCTCCCCTCTTCGGCCTCCCCATCTTTTCTATGTCCTTCTTAAACTGGGGTGACCAAAACTGAATGCAGCACTCCAGCTTGGGCTGGACCAGAGCTGAATTAAGTGGCACGATGACTTCCCGTCATCGTGTCTTGTACATGATGCTTCTGTTGATCTATTCTAAGCTGGCATGAGCCTTCTTTGCAATAGCTCCACACTACTGACTTATGTTCCATTGATGATCCACAGCTTCTCCTAGATCTGTCTCTGCCCTGTTACTGCCAATTCATTTAGCCCTCATTTTATATTCATGCTTTTGGACTTTCTCCCATCAGCGTCTAATGACTTGCCTGTTATTGTATACAGCCTGGTTCTCCATCTTGTTCATATAATTTTGAATATTTTTCCTCTCCTCCAAAGGGTCTGCAATCCCTCTCACTTTTGTGCCCTTTGCAAATTTCACAAGTATAGTCTCGTTCCTTCATACAAATCATGAATAAAAATGTTGAACAGCACCAGTCCCAAGACAGACCCTCATGGAACCCCACTTGAAACAGCCTCCCAATCTGACATTGACCCATTAATTACTACACTGTGGTTGCTTTCACACATTACAAAAATGGGCTATTATAATAACCTGAGATAATACCGATGTGACAACTTGGCGGTGATGTGTGGTGAGTGGTGTCAGGATCAGGGCCCCATAGTAGCAACTTACAATGCGAATTGGGGAAATTCCATTTCTGTACATTACTTTTTGTCTGCTTTCATTTTTATAAGGAGATGAACTTGGATCAGATCCTATTCACCCGACCCCCCATACTCCAGGAAACTTTGGATCTCAATATTAACTTCACAGCTCAGGCCAGTCTGAATGAGTGCCCAAATTATAAACCTTTCCAAATATGAAAAATGACCCCATTTGAAAAAAAAGAAAAGAAAAGAAACCAGGGCTTGTTCTCATGGGCAATGGTAGTTTCCTGGGAGGAGTTAATCTGGGGTAACTACCTCCCTCTACTTCTGTTCTCACAAACAGTGATGGCTGCTCCACAGTTATGGAACCTCCATCCCATGGAGGCTCTCTCAAGCCTGAGTCCATTCATTTTTCCAGAGGTAATGTAAAGACCTTTTGATTTGGCCAAGTGTTTGGCAAGTAGGGATAGGGCATGAAGAGGCTGGAGGTAAGGGATTTTTAAATGGTTTTATGAAAGCATATTTATTTTATATATTCTTATACGCTGTAACCTGCCCAGAGTCTCAAGGAAAGAGTTGATTATAAATTTAAATAAATTAAAAATAAATTAATAAAGAAATAGCTCTTCCCTCCACTTGATCTCCCTGCTTGGGAACTTGCCAGAAGAAGGATCTGGAATAACAAGCAGACAGTGAAGGACACTGTGACTATTGGAAGAAGAACCAATGACTTCTGGGATAAGAGGTTGGTGGTAATTAGTACCATTTGTACAGAAGAACACCTTCCCCGGATTATGAACCTCGCTCCCTACTTTAATCCTGCTTCTGCTTAGAGTTATGTACCTGCCCTTTGACCTTGCTTTAAGTCCCCTGCTCGTAGGAACAAAGGGGAAGTTAAAGTGACCTAGGTGGTACTTACCTCCAACAAAAGGGTTGATGTGAACAAGTCTTTGGAGTACTAGGGCCATTTAAACATCAACAGTCTGTTTAGAGAAACAGGAGAGTCAACATCACTTGACATACTGACTGTAAGGGCCAGGGGGTTCCCAGGACATTGTAGGACATCGGCATCGGGGCCTGGGCTAGGAAACAGGATCAGGGCATCAGAGCCAAGGAAGAGTCCAAAATCAGATTCAAGAACCGGAGCCAAAGATCAAACTGATGAGTCAGTCCAATGAGGGAAGGTGAGAAGGGTAACAAGGCTGAGGGGAGCAAGATAGGAACCCGCAGGAAGTGCTCTTCCACCCAACTTCCTGCTGCCGCCAATCAGGCATATACCCTGGCTGGCAGCCAACCAACAAGTTGGAAGTCATGACAGGGGCTGGGCCAGGGATGAAGAAGGGTGTGGCTTCCACAAGGCGTGGCCAGGCCTAAAGCACAGGAAGGCCTCCGAACCCCTGAGGACATGGGATCAAGACCTGCTGCCTCACGCTGTCTGCAAGGCTGGATTTTCCTTTCTCGAGAACATACTCTAGCGCATGTGACACCAGCATCCACAATCGTCCTTTTCCATCTTACAGCCATAAGAACATGAGTAGTGTCCTACTGGGTCAGACCAATGGTCCATGGAACCTATCACCCTGCCTCTGACGGGGGCCAGTCTTGGTTGCTTTGGAGAAGTCCCCAACAGGCCATCGTGGGGTCCATTCCCAGCCCCCAACAGTTCGAGGTGACGTCCCCCAAACCCTACTTGGCTAATAGTCGTTAACAGACCTACCCTCCAATCCTTTTCTAAACCCAGCTCTACTACTGGCCTTGGCCACATCACTGGCCACAAGTCCCACAAGTTAATGGGGCGCTGAGTGAAAAAAAACACCCTTTCTTTTATTTGCTTTAAATCTGCTTGCCCACACTGCAGTCATTGAGCAGAGAAACCCCCCAGAGCTCACCTGTCTTCAGCCTTTGCAGAGAGGGGGAGCGAGGTCCCTTCCGAATGTTCCCTGCTCGACAGCTGTTGAACTGGGAGGGAACCAATCAAAGCTTTGCCCCACAGACAAGGACAGAATTCCTCACTTCAGTCACCCTCTGTCAACCTTTCTTCTTCCTTTCTGAGCCTTTCCTTCCTGAGCGCTCTAGTTGATTGAATAGCTTCTCTTTTGGAATTTGGAAGAAATTCCCCACCCTGATCCTTTCTTTCTCTTATTCCCTCCACTCAAATGCCCATTGATCAAGAATAAGTTGGGCTTTTCCCCGTGCCAGAGTACATTTGTATGATCACCGGTTGTCGGAGCTGGAAGGTGTCTTATTTTCAAACTTCAAGCAGTGTGGGCCATGGAATAACATTATACTCCCAGAGATAACCCTTGGAATACAAACCAGCCGTGGAATGATGATTATTTTAAAACAAATGAGCTAGTTGAACAGATAAGTCTTGCACCCTAACAATAGAGATGATGCATCTCTGTAATCACTCTGCATTGTTGGGGTGGGTTTTGAGAAATATTCCAGCAGCCCTGATGAATTATTCATCGGGCACAGTTTAACACCCTCATTATTTCTGGCGCTCCAGGTTAGTTAGTGTTGCTGACTTTCTACCTTAATAATGACAGGGATAATGACTTGGCAGTGGCTCTGTTTGCATTAGCCTGGCTTATTGTTTATGGAAATAAAACCCAAGGTGTTTGCAGAAACAATACCCCCAGTTGAAAAATGTTACGTCTCCTAGCTTCGGGCATGGAAACCTTTATTTGTGCAGAAGATTTAATCCCGTAATCAATCTGATTAATACTAAATCATGCCTTTATTGTCTCATTGTTTACTGTGCAGAAATGAGATTTTTCTAAGACTTGGGTCTTTGCCTTGCTTTCTCTCTTTATTGCAAGCTCAGAAGCGTCACAAGGAATGGTTTTTGTTCTTAAAATACCGGCAAGGGCCAGATATATTGCCAATGGGTGGTGGGCAAATTTCTCCATATGTTTCTGCCTAGAGCTCGTTTAGGCAGAAATGAGTTTCAGGGTGGGCTGTGGCTTAGGTGGTAGCACGCATGCATTGCATGGTCCCAAGTTCAATCCCTGGCATTTCTGATTTTGGTAGCATGCCTGGGTGAGGCCTCTGGAGAGTCCCAGGTAGCACACCTGGGTGAGGCCTCTGCCAGAGAGCTGGATCTGAAACCCTACTGTTGTGTCAAGCTGTGACAATACTGGACCAAGGTGGACTATTGGTCTTACTCAGTCCGGCAGCTCCTTATACAACTTGTGGGTAAAACCTGCAATTTCGAGTACTGTACCAGATGCCCAATGGGCTACCCTTGGGTACCCTTTTACCTGGAAATACCTGTCAGACTGGGGCTTGGGGTCGGCCAGGTAAGCTAGGAGATGGGTGCCAGCAGAAGGATCAGATGGAGGCATAGTGTGACCAGGACTTTGGGGCTGCCCTCTCTCTGGAAGTCTCCCCAAAGCACAACTGGACCAGCCACAGCTCAATGACCCCACTTACAGCAACCACTGGCCACCACTCTCCCCAGTGTGCCAGCCCATAAGGGGTCAATTCTTCATCGCCTGTAATCTCAGCACTCCACAGTCATCAGAAAAGTAAAAGGGGTTAGGCCTGTCTCAGTGGTAGACCAAGAATTCCCAGTCAGTACTCAGTGCCAGTAAACACTGAGGCTGAAACTCACCTTCGCAGTCCTCAAAAATCTTATCGAGAATTGGCTTCTCGACGAGATTTTCACAGTCGAGAATCTTGCGAGAATCAGGATTCTCACCGGCGTTCTTGTGAGATTCTCAAAAACGCTGCTGGGCAGTTGGGCATGTGTAGAATGTGCGCAGCTCTTTGTTCTTGAGAATCTTGTGAGATTCTCAAAAACCTTGGCAAGAACACACGAGATCTCACTGGGGCTGCGAGAATCTCGTGTGTTCTTGTGAGAATGCAAACACATTCTTGTTTCACCAACACACAGACACATGCTTTATAATGGGTGTTTTTACACACACATTTCTCCTGCATGTTTGCTGTTACATCCTCAACTTTCTGTGTGTCTAAATCACTCGCCCAGATCTTGAACATCCGGCTCTTTGAACTTCTGCATAAAACTTCTCCCAGACCTTTTGTGTGTAAAAAGTTCTCCTGGTAAAGACTTTGCTTCAGGGCAGCTGTGGTCACTTGGTTTCCATGGCAGCCCCTCACGTCTACAGCTGCGGCTACTTTAGGCTGCCTCAGGGCAGTGTGTGTGTGAAGAATGCATCCAGGAACTTACTTGTGGACTTGTAAACCCAGAAGATTGAAAGACCAGCACTTTAAGGTGTGTGTAAAAATACCCACTGAGAAAGTTTTATATAAGAATTAAGACAGATAATATTGGTTCTGAGTAAATACAGAAGGTGCATCATTAAATGAAACCAGAGAGTGCACAATGCTAACTCCACTTAGAAAACTTCCCTGTTTAAGTTCTTACTCAAGTTCAGGTCTCCTTCTATAAAGCAATTTGTCCTGTCTGCACGGCGCAAGCTTCCCATGCCGAATGCTGCTTCTCAGGAATTCTCCTCCAGGAACTCTCTCTCTCTCCAGCTGCTATCAAGCACCCTTTAAATATCCATGCTGATCCTGTGTTTCTCTACCTTTCCCTTGGTACCTGGCTGGGGGCACGTAGACTGATTGAATGCATATTGGGACCAGACCCCTTTGTCTGGACCAGACTTGGCTTACCTTGATTTCCTCTTCCATTTCCTGAGCTTGCCTTTTCCTACAACGTTCATTCTAGCTTATACAGATAATAATGACTATAACATATTCGATACCGTGTCATTCTACATGTTAAACCCATCTCTTAAATGCCAAACACCCCCAGGTGACATGAATTGGCTTTACAACCCTACTGCTGAGAACTCATATACTCATGATGCATCAGTGACTCAGAATCCCCTTGACACATAGTCAAGGTGGAACCTAGATCAGCTGGCGTGGTAAGAGATCCAGACATGGGCGGCAGCAGGGCAAGACAGGGCAGGAGGCAGAGGCTACTCAAGGAACAGACAGGGTTGCAGGGCAGGAGACACAGGAAAGCTATACCAGGATAGGATCACTTGGTGAGCCACTAGTAGCTTGTGGTTTTCTCCTTACATAGAGGAAGAAGAGAAAGTGCTGGGTGCTTCCTGTCCTGTGGCCCTCGGAGCCAGCTCTGATTCACCAAGGCCTTGCCATCTCTCAGGCAATGAACATTACCCTTACCAAGTTATTCTCCAGGGGTAAGGGTCAAGGCACAGGGAGGCTGAAGGGAAGGGCTTGAACTGGGAGAGGACAGGCCTGGGACCTAGAGAGGGGGTGTAACAAGGTAAGGGGAGACCTCTCAGTCTTTGCCGGCGCACCCCCCAATGAGACACAGAGGCAGTATATGGTTCAAAACTTGGCCGCACTTTATTTCAACAGATTCAATTAGGCCAGTGGGTGATTGCACAAGCAATATGGGTCCAGTATACTAGCTACTTAATTCTTATTAACGTGTACTGACCGGGATGTACCTTCCCAAGTCAGTACTAACCAACCAACTTTTCCCTTCGACAGCACTCTGGCTCTG
>QEPC01009638.1:2969062-2990764 GCA_003113815.1 Sphenodon punctatus | reverse complement strand
GCATCTTCATGAATGTTAGACCCCTTGTCTCTCCCTCTGTTCCCCTTCCTATGTCTCTCCCCCAGCTCCTGTCGCTCAGATTGTAAGCCCTAGGGGCAGGGACCGTGTCTATTTTATTACTTTGTAAAGTGCCATGTACACTGCTGGCGCTATATAAATATTTGTTAATAATAATAATAATAATAATAACAATCTATCTCCAAAAGGGATCCCTGCATCCCTGCCCCTGAGGACCGCAGAATCAACAAGATGAAAACGAGCCAATGTCATGTGTCTTCATAGGTGAAATGAGGGCAGCTGAACACGATATGATTCAAACTGGAATTGAGTCTTAAATACTACGTACCATGGGGCAATCTTGCTAGCAGCAACCTTTGCTAACTCTTCCTGAACAGCAATGCCTAGGAACCTTAGCTTGATGTTTCACGTCAGTTGCTGACTACTAGACAGAGCACAAAAATCTGGTGGAAAACCTGCCCTAAATAGCATTCTCGAAACTTGGCTCCACCATTGGTAAGACTTAGCCCCTTCATGCCTAATCTGTTTGATCCAGCATATCGCTGGCAATCGGGCAGGATCCATCTTACAGATTTTTAGCCAATACCCAATAGCTCTTAAATTGGCTAGAACCAATAACGGATAGGTTCCAGTTTCGGCCCTGAGCATGGCTATTGGCGTAGCCAATATTGGAGCACCCAATAAGCCTCTAAGAAATTTATTTTGGACAACATCTTTCTCCTTTTGATGTGAAAGAAAACAAAGCTCCAATCCGTATAGTACCTGTGGGGGTACTTTCGAACTATACACCTCATAAACTCAGCGCACACTAATACTGTTGGTAGATCTATATAATCGTAATATCCCTGCTACCCTACTAGTGGCTCTATCCATCCTAGATTTTGTACGTGCTGCCCAAGAACCCAACGCAGAAAAACCAGTCCCCAAGTAAACATACTTAGATACTTGCGGGAGTTGATGGCCTCCCAGGATCCACTCCTGTTGAGTTTTCCAGTTTGTTATCTATAGAATACTGGTGCAAAAGAGCCAAGCAATGCTGCTGACCTTGCCGGGTCTGCGACATTAGCAGGAAATCATCCACAAACCTCAAAATGCCTATGGGTCTGTCCCTGATCTTAGGAGGAGTGCGCCCAGCTTCATTAATCAGAGTGGCTGTGTCGGTTATGGAAAGGCAGAAGAGCAAAGGGGCCAGAAGGCCTCCCTGTTTTACTCCTGAGGCAATTGGGAGAGCTAAGAGCTAGGAGAGCTAAGACCAAGGCATTCTGCTCTCAGCAACAGGCCAAGCAAGCTCTGCTGCCAAGGCACTGAACTGGCCAGGGGGCTGAAACCCAGAGAGGGACTCCTTGTGGCGCTGAGAACGAACCACAGAAGGCAGCAGCTGCAGAAGGCAACACCTCAGGAAGGAGGTTAATGGACTTTATGCCCCCAAAGATTCGGAATGAATTTTGTTGTGAATGGACTACAGCACCATAAACAAGCGGCCTGCGGTGAATGGTGAGTGCGGCAGGGTGGAACGGCTGGGAGCTGCCGGCTCTTTAAAACTGTGACTCCAGCCCCAGCTGGGTCAGTCGAAAGAGCACACCTCATCTGGCTGGGGCTAGAAAAACCTTCAGCCCAGGAGTGCATGTGCCTGTGCGTGTGCGTGTGCCTGTGCCTGTGCCTGTGTGCCTGTGCCTGTGCGTGTGCGTGTGCGTGTGCGTGTGCGTGTGCGTGTGCCTGTGTGCGTGTGCGTGTGCCTGTGCCTGTATGTGTGCGTGTGCCTGTGCCTGTGTGCCTGTGTGCCTGTGCCTGTGCCTGTGCCTGTGCGTGTGCCTGTGCATGTGCGTGTGCGTGTGCGTGTGCCTGTGCATGTGCACATGCATGTGCACATGCGTGTGCCTCTGCCTGTGCATGTGCGTGTGCCTGTGCGTGTGCGTGTGCGTGTGCCTGTGCGTGTGCGTGTGCGTGTGCCTGTGCGTGTGCGTGTGCCTGTGCGTGTGCCTGTGCCTGTGCCTGTGCGTGTGCGTGTGCCTGTGCCTGTGCCTGTGCGTGTGCCTGTGCGTGTGCCTGTGCATGTGCGTGTGCCTGTGCCTGTGCCTGTGCGTGTGCACATGCATGTGCACATGCGTGTGCCTCTGCCTGTGCCTGTGCCTGTGTGCCTGTGCGTGTGCATGTGTCTGTGTCTGTGCCTGTGCGTGTGCCTGTGCATGTGCGTGTGTGTGTGCATGTGCATGTCTGTGTGCCTGTGTGTGTGCCTGTGCGTGTGTGTGTGTGTGTGTCTGTGCGTGTGCCTGTGTGTGCCTGTGCCTGTGTGTGTGCCTGTGCATGTGTGCCTGTGCGTGTGCGTGTGTGTGTGCGTGTGCGTGTGCCTGTACATGTACCTGTGTCTGTGCCTCTGCCTCTGCCTGTGCCTGTGTCTGTGCCTCTTCCTGTGCCTGTGTGTATGTGTGTGCCTGTGCATGTCTGTGTGCCTGTGTGTGTGCCTGTGCGTGTGTGTGTGTGTGTGTGTGTGCGTGTGCCTGTGTGTGCCTGTGTCTGTGCCTGTGCCTGTGCCTATGCCTGTGCGTGTGCCTGTGCGTGTGTGTGTGCCTGTGCATGTGTGCCTGTGTGTGTGCGTGTGTGTGTGCGTGTGCCTGTACATGTGCCTGTGCCTGTGCCTGTGTCTGTGCCTCTGCCTGTGCCTGTGTGTGTGTGCCTGTGCCTGTGCCTCTGTGTGTGTGTGTGTGTGTGTGCCTGTGCCTATGCCTGTGCGCGTGCCTGTGCTTGTGCCTGTGCCTGTGTGTGTGTGTGTGTGTGTGCCTGTGCCTGTGCCTGTGCCTGTGTGTGTGCCTGTGCGGAGGTGGAGAGAGGCTAGGTGTGGCCCTGGCTGTGGGAGCAGACCAGCAGCCTAGCTGGAACTGTGCCTGCAAGGAGGCAATGGGGCTGAGGCAGGCACTCCTGGCTGCCTCACAGGACTCCTAGGAGAGACAAGATGCTACAGGATCCAGGTGGGGCTGTTCTGAACTTATAGAAAGCCCAAGGGTGCTACATTTATGTTTGGGGAGGCAACCTCTGGGGACTCCCCTATTAGTGGGAGAAGCCCCTAACTGGTGGACTGGGCTGGCTACAGGGGAGGTGGAGGCCACGTTCCAAGGCACCTCGGAATTCCCCCTCCTGGCTACACAGCATGAGTGGGCTCATACCCCTGAGTTGGTCAGAGGGACCAGGACTGATTTCCCCAAAGTGCTTGCAGGACTAGATCACTGTACCACAGTAAGTAACAAGTGTGACGTGCCTGATGTACAGGGGCTGTCCTGCCTAGGTGTATGGCTACTGGTCACCAGGATACACCCCTACAAAGATGATCTTCCAACAGCCATGTCTTACAACAGTGTCAAAAGATCTGGGGCCAAATGGGCCTCCACTGGCAGGGAGTTCCACAGCCATGGGGTGGCCACCAAGAAGGCCCTCTCCATCATGGCCCCCCAGCAGACTCAGGGAACCTCCAGGAGAGCCCCCCGATGACCGCAGGGGCTGATCCAGAACCCAGGGGGTGAGGCGGTCCCGCAAATAGGTTGGGCCAAAGTCATTTAGGGCTTTATAGGTGTTGACCTTGAATCAGGCCCAGAAGACTACAGGCAGCCAGTGCAGAGACCGAAGAACCAGTGTAATACGTTCCCGGTGGCCCAATCCCACCAGGAGGCGGGCTACCGTGTTCTGCACAGCTGCAGTCTCCGTACCATCACCAAAGGTAGCCCCACATAGAGCGCGTTCCAGAAATCTAGCCTAGAGGTGATGAAGGCGTGGATGATGGTGGCCAGGTCACAGTCCGAAACATACGGCCGAAGCTGACGCACCAGATGTAATTGGCGGAAAGCGCTCCTTGCCACAGCCTCCACCTGAGTGGAGTTGCGAGTCAAGGAGCACCCCCAGACTCCGTACCTGGGGAACCAGCGGAGGGCAGACCCCATCAATGATGGGGGCTGTCACCCCCACTGCCTTACCCACCAACATCACCTCCGTCTTGTCGGGATTCAGCTTCAGTTGGTTTGCCCTCATCCAATCCCCCACAGCTTCAAGGTAATACCTAATAATAATCAAAGCAATGGCTCCATGCAGCCGGCTTCTCCTCCTCACTCTGAGATCACAAACGCCATCAGTCCACGTGGCTGTTTCCATTTGCGTTGGCTCATTATAAATAATAACTTGATCCGGAAGGAACGCAGTTCAACTCGGCCCTGTCATCTTGCAAGTTTTCTGCAATACAAGTCAGGAAATTATGACGATGCGATATTGCTTTAAAACGTTGACCTTGCTCGGAATCAAACACCTCCCTAGGAATGTAATCGACCACGGCGTAGTCTCTCCGTATTGCCTGCTCAAGGTCACCCCTTCGTCAGCTCCCCCTTTTGTGAAATTTCCCCCTGTTCAGTACAGTGCAGGACGCCAGTTGCCGTTGCTTTCCCTCCAAGACTTTTTAGAAGTACAGTTCTCACCTTTGACAAACCAGGGCAGGAATGGAATGAATTTTCATCCATCACAGCCTGTGCGTGGCATAAAATACTGCAAATTTTTACTGGGGGCTGTACAGTTTTAGCCTTTGCCGAGTGATTAATGACCCAGCTACCAGAGTTTCACTCAAGTATTGTAAAGAGTGTGTGTGTGTGTGTGTGTGTGCACTTACTACTTCACATTCGGCCACAGTATTAATTTGAGGTTTTTTAAATTAAAAATAAAATGGGGGTGGGGGGTGGGAGTTTAACATTAGCATAGACACTTTGTCCTATATTTTCAAGTGGTTTTATGCTTGAAAAGGAAGGTGACCCTGTTATAGGGTTGGACTAGCACCAGACTGGGGAATGAGGGGCTGATACTGGCCGGAGGTGGACGTGAAGATAAGTGCAGGTACTAGCCAAGGGGGTGGCAATGCCTAAACACCACACAGCTGTGCACGTCCCAGGGCAAAGCGGCTTGGTGGAGCCAGCTGAGCTGAGCCCTTGGTGCGAGAGATCACCAGGTAGAGGCAGGAGGGAGGGGGAAGAATCTGTCTCACGAGAAGCCCGCTTGTTGCGCTGCCCGAGATTGAGAGGCAGGGTCAACGGGACCAGAACAAGGACTGAGCCTGGCCGTGCGGGTGATGCAGGAGCTCCAGCTACCTGCACCAGGCTCCTGGAGGGGTCCCCTTACACAGAGACACATGCAGTGTTAGGTCTCCCTTCTTTAGGCCTCAATCTTCCCCTTTGACCAGACCTGGTCCTTTGACCAGGAGGAAGTAGCTGAAAAGTCCCCACCACAGGAGGGACTGGCTGAAATAAAATGCAACAGAGAATCAAAAAGAGCGGCAGTTTCAATTTGAAATTAATGGTAGGTGCTATGTAATAGGGAGAGATTAGCTCCAGGAGGCTTTTTATGCCACGATTGAACTTCCAGGCTCTTTCGACGTTCCCGCCGTGTATGAGCAGCCTCAGTTGTTGCATGCAATATTTCATTTAGTGGCTCCAGTGACTGAAATATTTGGGTTCTAAAATGAAGATAAATGGGGTCTGCCATGTTAGCTCCTTCCCCTTAGTTAACCTCCTACCAGAGTACCGGGTGACATCTCCTTGACAACGCAACTAGCGGTATCCATTGCCACTGTTGAAGCGGAGTGAGGTAAAGCATCATTTAAAGCTGACACCATCATAATGGCTGACCTTGAGCTGGTTCAGAGGGAAATGAATTACCTTATGGACGTAGCCAAGTGGAAACCTGAAACTATCATTTTCTAAAGATATTCAAGGTAAAAAAACTGGCCTCAGGGACAATCTTTTGACAGTTCCTGAGCCTTGATTAACTGTCTTAATTTAGTGTGATTAATGGCTTTCAAATCTCCAGGACTCCACAGTTCTTTCCATGTTGTATCATTGAAATCTTTGTAATGACCCCTTTCTCCAAAGAACACCACGAGTGCTATAGACCCAAGAGCCTCTGGCAGGACGCGCAGTGGCTGTACCGTTCTCTCAGGACACCGAGCAGTTCTGGCAGAGGCTCCCCGTCTATTTAAATACCGATATCAATCTCCCAGCAGAAATGGGCTCACACGTCAACTCAAATAGCAAACATTTCCCAACCCGGGGTCTATGGCTTCCTACTTAACATCTTCTATCCCCCCTCGGGGAAGATCTTTGTTTCTCTGTGCATGTTTCAATGCCTTACTGACTGCTATCCTAGAGTGAAAACAGACATGACGCTAACCACCCTTTACCCACCCTTGGTGGTGATTTATGCATGGTTCAGGGCTGTATTGGTGCCCTATGCAGCCCTGAAACATGCATAAATGACCCCCAAGGGTGGGTAAAGGGTGGTTAGCGTCATGTCTGTTTTCACCCCTAGAAGGTAGATTCTGTGCCATCAGATTCGAGGACAGGCTGTGCCCATATGATCATCTAGGGAGTGAGACTGTAACACATCTGTTGTTTGTGTCCCATCTGTATCATCATATACGCCAGGATCTATTGTCAGCATTTTTATGTCGATACCCAGGGCGGTCAGAGCGTCACCTACTGCTCTTAGCTTTGTCAGACCTGCACCCAGAGACCACTCGGCTAATTGCGAAATTTCTTACTAGTTCTCTGTAGTGTTTCCTGCAATTTAAACCTATGCCAGCTTTTTTCGAGGAAACGGGAGCACTGCCCTTTTAGTCTTCCCAGATGCCCTCGAGGAGTACATGGGGCTGGGAGCACTTGGATTGCTTAAATTGGCTGAACAGGATGTTGGAACTAAAAGAGTTAAGGTAAGGTTGAAAGGTAATGACTCACTAAGGCCACCCAGGAAGTTCATGGCTACAGCAGATCTCTTTTAGTAAAAAGACAAATTCTTTGTCTGGTGATCTTCTCTGTAACCATGATCCAAGACTAAAGGTGAAACGAGTGCCCATCAAATTTTCAGTACTTGACCTGCCACTGCCGGGTACTAACTAATAGTGTCTGACAGGTTACCTAAAGTCCGCTACTGATTTCTCAAGTTACCCTCCCGATTTTTGCTATTTTCCCATACTGAGAATGGCCACTGTCAGAGACAGGATGCTGAGCACAATGAGCCATTAGTACTGTGTTCATTAAAGCCAATAGCAAAACACCCATTGGATTGAATGGCGGTGGACTGCACCCCCAATACAAATTTGGAAATGTAGGCTGCCCACCAATAGTGGTGTTTAGTTCATCTTCACAACAACCCTGTGAGGTACAACATTATTATTCTCATTTTACAGATGAGGAACTGGGGTTGAGAGGCAGTGACTCACTAAGCTTTTGAGTGACATCCTCCTGGCCTAAGAGAAGTCAATGACTGATTTCCTACTTGGATTAGATACGTTCAGGATTTTGTTCCATGGGTTTGGCTGAGTTGGCCCAACATGGAATGGAACTGAATCATTCATTGTCCGGTGCGTCAGCTTTCTCATTTCGCTGTGACTCATTCTTTGCCGGGTGTAAACACAGAAAGATTAGAAAGTCACATCAGCGCCTCCTGGTTGCCTTGATTCATTGTCAGAGACACCTGGAATTTGCACCTGTGGGCTCTGGACAGAAGACGAAAAGCAAACAAAGAAAGAGAAATAACAGCAAGCGACTTTCCCTGTTGCCAGGTAGCAATTCTGCTCTTGGATTCTCTTGCATTGTGGGAGACCCTGCAGTTTTAACAATTCCCCTTTAGTCCCTTTATTAATAAGCATTCTTGCTGTCAATCAGACATTGCACCCGGTCTTGCAGGGACCAACTGAGAACAGAAAATAGATGAGGCCAGAGTAATATCAGGTGACGGAAATTGTGGTGATGGGAGTATTGGCTCTTTGGAGGCCGCCAGTCTGGTTAAAAGAGTCAACAGTCTGATTTGTTTTTTCCGTTCGTACACGGAGCCAGCTGCGTTTTTGCTTGTTAGTCTTTGTGATACAATGCAGCAACGCAGGAAATGCATCAGCGAGCGCGGCATCAGGCCTGAGAACATGATCTCCTGTCACGGCACTGGGCAGCAGCCGCTTCTCACAGCTCACTTCTTACTATCGGAATGGAAACATAATGACACGTTTTCCCCAAGAGCAGGCGCCTTACACAAATGAGGCATCAATGACCATGAGCGGAAACTCAACGGAGATCAGTTTTGCATGTTTTTTTTCCCCTATCGAGTTCTGTTTTAAGGCTTCATGATCTGATGGTTGCAAATATGTATTACTATGATTACTGATTTATTTCCAACCTATTTCGAGCAAACAAGCTCAGGGCGGCCTACAATGACATCAGATCAATAAAACCAATTCACAATTTTCCCAACCACCATTTATTTATTTATGGAGGGGCTTGGAGCAGTAGGGGCAGGGTATTTAATGGTTTTATAAATAAAAAATAAATTTAAATGTATACTCTGCCCTTCTCTGAAGGCTCAGGATGACTGACAAAATAAGAATTTGTAAAATACATAAAAAGAACATACACAAAAGTATAAATGGTAGGGATATGCGAACGCAGTTCGGAAGTTTGGAGTTCGGACCGAACTCGAATAGTTCGGTCGACCGAACCGAACTTCCGAACCAAACTCGAATTCGACCGAACTGTTCAGTCAAATCCGAACCAGTTCGGAAGGCCCAAAAACCTGGTTTTGGATGTACGAACTCAGTTCGGAAGTTCAAAATTCGACCAAACTCAAATAGTTCGGTTGACCGAAACGAACTTTCAAACTGAACTCGATTTTTTAACCGAACCGAACCGAATTCCCAAACTCGGTTCTGTTCGCACATCCCTAGGCCTCTTAAAAACCTCACCCCAGCTTCCCCTACAAATCTCCGCCCAACCTGTATTCCCGTCTGCCAAATGGTTGGACAAAAGGAAGGTCTTACAGTGCCTCTAAGATACTCAGTCTCAGGGTTTTGGAAACCCCATCTCTCCCAGGGACCACTTTGAAAATGAGTGTTAGGCCCAAGGGCTGCATAGAAGTTGGAGGGGTGCTTAAGGGGGTGCACTCCAGTAAAGGAGGGTCCAGAACATGGATTCGTGCCATGGATCTGTCCCCTCTCCTTGTGTGCAGGCTCACCTCTCTGCTCTCTTCCCCTGAGCTCAGTCTGTCAGTGGTTGGAGGTAAGAACTGGATCCCAGGGTCAGATCCAGGCCCTGGGAAGGGGCCACATAAAAACTTGCCACATTCCGCATTCAAAAGAAAAGCAACAAAGATGATAAAGGGTTTGAAAAAAGTTCTATGAGGATTTTTTTGAGACCATATCAGGTGAAAAGAACTGGATATGTTTAGCCCAGCAAAGTGAAGATGAAGGGGAGACAGGCTAGCAGTTTCCAACTAGATGGCAAGGAACTTTCCTTCATGGCTACCGAGGGCAGGATTAGAACCAAAGGGCTCAAGTTACAGGATGGGAGATTTTAGCTAAATATCAGGGGAAACTTCCTACCAGCAACGAAACAAGCTGCCTAGGGAGATTGTAGGCTCTGAGTCACTGGAGATCTTTTAAAAGGAGTCTGGACAGTCACCTGCTTCACATCTCCATGGCCTGTACTTGTACTTCTCCTGAACTTCAGCAGGTGGCCACTGATGGAGACAGGATGCTGGGCTTGATGGATCATGGGTCTGACCCAGTCTGGCACTTATAATCTGTCAGGGATGTTGATAGCTGTACTCATCCTGCATTCAAGCAAAGGGCTGGACTAGATGACCCTTGAGGTCTCTTCCTGCTCCATGATTCTACAATTCTGTAAAAGGCTGCTTTTACACATGAAAAAAACGGGTTCTTATAACTGCTTGAGATCATTCCGGGTGTTATAAATGCTGGAGTTTTGTCATGTGTGAGCACACTATTATTCCCCTTTTATGCAGCAAGATCTCGCAGCCTTGTCAGAGTCACATCTGGTGGGTCTTACAAGCCTGCGAGATCTTGCTGCATAAAAGGGGAATAGTGCATTCACACATTACAAAAATCCAGCATTTATAACACCCGGCATTATCTCGAGCACTTATTAGAACCCATTTTTGTCATGTGTAAAAGCAGCCTCAGTCTCTAGTTCTGACTTTTGACCAGCCTGAAGAAGGGCCCTGTGTGCGTCACCTCCCCAACAGAAATTGGGCCAATAAAAGATCACATCTGAACAACTTTGTCTCCATTCTCTTATATTTGGAACCAACATACTAACCACATTCTTTCTAGCCCATTACATAGAAACAGAAGTTATTCTTGTCTAGAAACAATAGTCCATGGGACCAGTCACTGCTGTGCTCAAGGTGCATGTGTGTGAGTGTTGAGCAAGCATTGTTCAAGTCTTGTGCACCTCGTGAGTAGCGTAGGCTCATCATGCACGACATGTGCCTCTCCTGCGTTTATTGTACACGAGGGGTGCAAGGCTTTTGCACACAGAAAGCATGAATTAGCCCCATTTGAGACATCTGTAATCCCAGGGATTATTTGGCCAATGCAAGAGACCACTGGATAGGTGTCTTTTCAAATACTGCATTTTCAAAACTGTTCCCCATGAAGGGTGGCTTGATCAGACAGTAGATTCTACCATATGCAGAAAACCTTTGCGATGGGCCGGCTGAATGCTAACAGTTAACTTAAGCATTTTGATCAGTAGATTCCAGAGGCCAAATCTGACACTGATCTCTCTGCCTGTCATCTTTGGGCTTGAAACTTCTCATTCACTAATGCAAAAAAAGAAAAAAAAAAGGGGGGGTGGGGTTAAGACAGCATGCAGGAGCTTTTATAAAAGAAAATACAGAAAAAGGATATGATTTAGGTTGTCATCTATGATCAAATAGCATTAGAAATGTACAAGTCAGGCAGATGATGCGATCCACCAGCTACCGTGATTGCCAAGTTGGAAGGTTTGTCATTAGCCTGATTGATTCCTTAAGGTGAGAGAGGGTGGGGTTGTCCTGTGGGCCCCAAGGAGACAGAGGCAAAATAGTTTGGATGAGATCTTTTCCTGGGCCAACTTCTGTTGGTGGGTGTGTGCAAACGTCCAAGCTACAGGGGGTTTTCGAGCCACCACAGAAATGTGAAAGTAACGGTCTACCTGTCGCATTCTCCGACACCTTTTCCTTCATTTGAGCTGAAATGGGTCACTCCTTTGCTGCCCCATCTGGTAATACCCACATTTTTAGTACTGCCTTGAGCTTTAATGGACTACCTGGCCACCAACTGGGCACTGATTTTCATGGGTCTGGTTACGGATAGGGATAGGTACAGAATCGGGACAGAAAACCAAAAAATGGACAAAGAGGACTGACCAGGTGTGTTTGAGCCAGCACCAATGCCACCCCCCCCATGTGAAACCTCACCTGGTCGTAGACCAGGGACCCTCAGGTGGTCAGTGAGGGATGGGGGTGGGCAGGCCCCTGGCTTGAGGTGTTTGTACTCCGCCCCTGGCAGGGGAATTCCTAAGCCGGCCTCCGCAAAGCTGCCACTCGCTAATAGGAAGAGTGATCCTTTCCTTCATTGGAGATGAAATGGGTCACTTCTTTTCTATCCGCTAGTAATACCCACATTTTTTAATACTGTCTCGAGTATTCAGCGGGCTGCCCAGCCACCAACTGGGTACTGATTTTCAAGGTTCCGGTTACTAATAGGTAAACCGAAACATCGATACTGGAAGTTGACATTCTGGGACCCTAAATGGGGTTGTAATTTGGTGCTGCTCAGTACCTGATATTTTTGAGTTGATTCAGGTTCTGGAAATTCAGCGGGTCTACCTGTTTTTGTGGGTACCCATTTCAGCTGTCCTAATGACCTCTTTCCCCCCCCCCCCGCCCTGTGGTCGCCATCACACATGGCCTGAGTTGTGCAGTCTGTGGTTCTGACTTTCAGATACCTGAGGAAGGGCGTCATGTAGCCCAAAGGCTTGCATGCCTTCATCGAGTTGGTTCAATAAAAGATCAGCACACAGCCAGGAAGGAATTAAATACTGGGTACTGAGGAAGGGTCCTATAGTGGCTGGTGGTGACCGGATGCTTGCACACAGGTGAGAGGAAAGGGAGGGGTTTCCAATTCATCCAGAGCATGTAGACTGCAGCAAAATGTGTATGTGTGGGGAGAAGCCAGGGGGAGGACAATGCCCTTGAGGTCTGCCAGCATGATCTCTCTCTCACCAGGAGTGGGAGGTCAGAAAAAGCTGTTGGTTATGGCTTCAGGAAAAGGCCAATGAAACCCACAGAGACCGAAGAAAGGAACTAAGAACAGGAGAATATAAGAAGTGTTGTACTGGGTCAGACCAATGGTCCATCCAGCCCAGCGTCCTTCCTGTCTCTGACAGCAACCATTCCCAGACGCTTCAGAAAAACACATATCACAATTGAGTAATCCATTCCCTGCTATTTAACTCAGCTCCTGGAAGTAAGAGAGCATGTCGTCTGACCAACTTTACTAATTTCCAGTTTACTGAAGTGTCTATTGTGCTCATCTGGATTCCTTTCCGGGTGGAAACTGAGGCCTGAATCCAAGCCCGCAGTCATGGATAACCTCAGCACAGTCTGAATATTGCAGTGTATAAACACCAATACCTCAAGATGGAGACAGAGGATATTTTTTATTCAACCAACTTCTGCTCATGGGAGTACACAAATGTTTGGGAAGAACAATGCAATTAATCACCAGTCTGATGTCAAGAAATACTGTAAACAGAAATGCAAAGTGGTTGGCACATTCTATACAAAAACCCCAATGTTTGTGCCACTGCAAGACGAGATAAGAATTGCATTTACAAGACTAGACTCCTTTTGGATTAAAGCTGTGTAACATATTAATACTAAAAAACATTTATTATAAGTGTTTGCCTTCCGTGGCTGGTAGATGTTTTATAAAACACTTTGGGGTGTATTGTGAACGGATTATACCCATCGGACCGTAACACAAAACACAAGTTCATTAGATTTTTTAAAAGTATGGATTAAACTTGCAGAATGCTGCACCAGTTATTAAGGGTTTAACTTAGTGGCATGATTAGCAGGTAGACGGTGGGAACAGTGCGACATTTCTATTCTGCCTATCCATTAGGGATGTACGAACGCAGTTCAGAGTTCAGACCGAACTTAAATAGTTCGGTCGACCGAACCGAACTTTCGAACCGAACTTGAATTCGACCGAACTGTTCAGTCAAATCCGAACCAGTTCGGAAGGCCAAAAACCCCGGTTTTGAATGTACGAACTCGGTTCAGAAGTTTGGAATTCGACCGCACTTGAATAGTTCGGTCGACAGAACTGAACTTTCTAACCGAACTCGATTTTTCGAACTGAACCGAACCGAATTTCCGAACTCGGTTCTGTTCGCACATCCCTACTATCCACAGAATAGGTCCAATTGACATCAGCCAACATTCATTTTAGACAAATTCTGCTCCGGAATGCACTATCTCACCATTACTCTTCATTTGTTTTTCTCCTCAAGCCTTTGTGTACCTTGATTTCCCATCAGTATTCAAAAATATTTGTTTGTGCTCCAATTTTTTAAGTACAAAAGCTTTGGCTATTTTAAGATCTTTCAAAATGGCAGGCAGGGGATTGTATTAATTTATTATTATTATTATTATTATTATTATTAGCATTTATATAGTGCCAGCGATGTACCTGACACTTTACAAAGAATAAGACAGACCCGGTCCCTGCCCGAGCGCTTACAATCTAAAGACAGGGGGAGGGGAGACAGGGAAGGGGGAACAGAGGGAGAGACAAGGGATGCAACAATCATGAAGATGCGAGAACTCAGGTACACGTTCTTGGCTTGGTTACAGTAAATTGGGAGTTTGCAGATAACAGGTGGGGGATAATCCTGGGTGGGGGTGGTTAGCAGGAGTTAGGAAGGGAGGAGCACAAGAGGTGGGTTTTGAGGAGGGACTTGAAGGTGTGGAGGGCGGGAGCCAGGTGGACGAGGGCCAGGAGGGAGTTCCAGGCGTGTGGGGCAGCGAGGAAGAAGGCACTTTGGGGAGCAGGGGAGGTGTGGGAGGGTGAGGGAGGGGATGGAAGAGGAGCGGAGTGCTCAAACAGGGGTTCGGAGGGAGATCAGGGCAGAGAGGTAGAGGGGAGCGAGGTTGTGAGGGGCTTTATAGGTGAAGATGAGGCGCTTGTGCAGAATACGCTCAGGAAGAGGGAGCCAGTGGAGAGAGGAGAGGAGAGGTTGCATGTGGTCAAAGTGACGGGCTGGGTGGATGATCCTGGCAGCAGAGTTTTCCTGGCAGCAGAAATTTCATCAGCTGGTGACTGTTTCAGAATTGGTGGCTTGAAGATCTGATCTTCACAACCACTGAAACCAATGGAAACTACCCAAACCCTTTATTCCATTTGATTAGAAATGCCCTCAACTACTGGACAGACTCCTGGTTTGGCTTTCCCAATCAAGCCACTGACTGCCAGCTTGCATTGTGGCACATTTCCTTGTTTATTGTTAATGTGCCTTGAGCACAAATGGTCTGTGCATTGACAAGCCACCTGGAGTAACGTGTCTGTATTGCTCTGGTAGCAAAGCTCAAGGCCCCAGGACCAAGGCCCCGTTGTACAAACATAGAACAAGAAGATGGTCTCAACCCGAAATTGCATACACCTTTGTATCTACAGGAAGCATGACCAGGCAGAGGGTGCATGTAATCCCTTTGATCCACATGTTAACCTCAGGTGACCTACCAGGATGGACAACACTCCAGTCCAGGACCAATGCCAGTGGTTTCCAGCTCTTGGGTACTTCAACAACTGGTCTTAGAAGTGGAGAGGAGAACTCCCTTTTAGAGAGAGCCTTCCACAAGGTACTGGAGGATCTCCCCTAACCCATCTCCTCCAAGAAGACGTTCCCTGGCCGCACTCTCCTCCCCAGAGGTGATCTCTGAGAGGCTGGTCTGCCTCCCCACACCCTGATTTACTGGAGACTAGCTTGTGCTCCACCAGTAGATCATAATCTACCTCTTGGCCAGGCTGCCTCAAAGAGGCGGTGGTGTGGCCTCTGCTCAAAAAACAATTGCTTGACATTGACTCCCTTGCGAGTTATCGCCCTGTCTCTAACCTTCCCTTCGAAGGGAAGGTTATTGTCGGGTAGTGGCTCAGAAGCTTCAGGAGCATCTGAACTGCATCAGTTTCCTAGATCCCTCGCAGTCTGGCTTTCATCCAGGTTATGGTACTGAGACTGCGCTTGTGGCCTTGGTCAACGACCTGCGCTGCAAATTGGATCAGGGCCGGTCGACCCGTCTGATTCTCTTAGATCTGTTGGCTGCCTTCGATACCGCTGATCATGAGATGCTGGTGACTTGCTTGTGGAACCGAGCTGTGGTGGGTGGGATTTTTCTTGAATGGTTCAGTTCCTTCCTGGCTGGGAGAACCCAGCGAGTGGTGCCAGGGGACTGTAATTCATCCCCCCCCCCGGTACCTCTCGTGTGGAGTCTTGCAAGGTCCTATTCTGTCCCTTCTCCTGTTCAACGTGCATATGCAGTCGCTGGGCGAGGTCGTGAGAGGGTTTGGTGTTCAGTGTCATCCATACGCTGATGACACCCAACTCTACCTCTTTTTCATCTGACCTAGACCCGACAGTCTCGGTGCTTACTTGGAGTTTGGTGGCTGTGGGGGACTGGATGAGGGTGAGCTGACTGAAGCTGAATCCTGACAAGATTGAGGTAATACTGGTGAGGAGGGTGGTGGGGTTGGCGTTCCCCATCATTGATAGGGTTTACTCTCCACTGGTCCCTCAGGTTTGTATTCTGGGCATGCTCCTTGATTCTCAGCTCTTCCTGGATGCCCAGGTGGGGTGTGTGGTGAGGAGCACGTTTTTCCAGTTATATCTGGTGTGGCGGCTTTGGCTGTACATCTCAGACTCTGACCTGGCTACTATCATCCATGTGTTCGTCACCTCAAGACTGGACTATTGTAATGTGCTCTATGTGCGGCAGGGGCAGTGCACATTGCAGGGCACCAGGCAGGAGCTGAGGGGGTGGGGACCAGTGCCTCCTGCTGAGCCTGCTCTAAGGAGTTCCTTAAGGGTCAAAAGCAATTTGGGCAGCTGAGCTTAGAGCCCATGCTGCCTGAACTGGGAAAAGCACTTTGCTTTTCCCATCAGTGGGGGCAGTGTTGAACAGAGCCTTATGGGCTGCTGTGGGAGATGCTTTCTGGACTGCAGACCCAAACACGCAGGCAGTGTGTGTCTATTCACAACTGCTGCTGCTGTGGACTCAGGCTGCCTGCCTGTACCCCACCCTCTAGGGTGGGCTTAAAAGAGAGCACTCCTCTTTCCGAATGCTAGGCTGGTAATCTATGCCATTTTGGTGGAGAGAGAGTGCTGGCTGGCCTGGCTGGTTTGTGGCTTTGTTACCCTGCTCTGCTGCTGGACCTGCATCAGACACATCCCCATTAGTGAGATAGTTATTTTTAGTTATTTTGCTGGGAAATACTGGTGAAAAGGGGGCCTGGAGGGCTAAGGGGGGTGTGGGGCTGCTGGGAGACACTGATGAAAATGGGGCTGGGGCTAAGGGGACTGCTGTGGAAAATGGGGTTTCAGCAGAGCTGTAACAATGAAGCATGTTTTGGGGGAAAAGTGGAATTCCTCGCTGCTGCTTTTGTGGTGCACTAAGACGTCACATAATATGGTTCAGTTGGTTTAAGATCTGGTTTGTTTTTGCTTGTTCTGTGTTCATATTAGCATGTGCACTGCTGGTTTCCCCTGCTCCTCTCCCAAACCTCTCAAGCATGTGCAAAGGTTGTGGGCATTTTCTGGCACCGCCACTGGCCATGGCTATTCTTGGTTAAAATTGGTCTCTTTCTTGGCTGTTTTCGACGTAAACTGTTTGCTTTCTGTTTTATGGGTGTGGGACCTGGGGGCTTGGATGGAAGGGTTTCCAATCTTTACTGGAATGTTCTTTGCATTTTAAAATGACCCTGCCCTTTGCAGTTTGGTGGGATGTTGTGGCAGGCTTTTTCACTAGTGGCTAGTCCTTGCATGAATGCTCCATGTTTAGTTGCAGCAGAAGCTACCTCTTACATTGCAACAGAGCTGTGCAGCATGTTCTGGGGGAAAAGTGGAAATCCTTGCTGCTGCTTTCATGGTGTGCTAAGGACTGCACATAACATTGTTGCCTTAAGATGGTTTGCTTTGCTTGCTCTGTGTTTGCATGATGCATTGGTGCTTTCCTTCTCCCATCCCAAGCATGAGTAGAAAGGCCATTTTGCAAATTTGTGGGTTTACGGGTCGTGACTAGTCTTTTTTAAAATGGTCCCTTCACTGTTTCACTGCTGCTCCCTGGTGGAAAGTAGTTTCTGGCCTCTTTGCTTGTAACTGTGCTTTTGAGCATCTTGCCTGGGGTTCTGTTGAGAAATAGAAATGCATTGTTTAAATTTTGATGGGACTGGTTTGGTGGCAACAGAGGCCTGCAACTGGCCAAACTTTTTTTAAAAGCCTGTTTCTTTGAATGGGCATTTGGCTGCCAGGGACATGGTGTAGGTACTGGGGATGCTGGTCTGGATGGGCCTGGTTTGGTGGCAATGCAGCCCTGAAACTGGCCACACTTTTTTTAAAAGGCCTGTTTGCTTGGACAGGCATTTGGCTGCCGGGGATACAGTGTTGGTACTGGGGATGCTGGTTTGGATGGGGAGTGTTTGGTTGCTATACAGGCCTGCGACTGGCCAAACCTTTTAAAAAAGACCTGTGTTTTTGGATGAACATTTGGCTGCAGGGGATACAGTGTAGGTACTAGGGATGCTGGTTTGGATGGGGCGTGTTTGGTTGCTATACAGGCCTGCAAATGCTGTCCTTGTGAACAGAGGAGAAAGTAGGTAGGAGCACGACAGAAGAGAAGGCTGAAGACAACAAGGAGACCCCTTTCCCCTGTTCCCCACTGAACCCATCTCTTCCCCTTCCTCTTCTCGTGCACCAAAACCAAACCCTTCCCCTCCTACTTCTCTGTCCTGTCTTTCTCTTCCCTTTCATGCTCTTCTGATTCGGCTTGTCACAGGGCAGGGAGCTAACTCAGTCCTCCCGGTTCCCCAAGCCAGAAGGAAGGCTGGTCCCAAAGCCGACACCTTCAGAAGACGACAGGGGGCCAAGGATGCCATGAAAATTGAGGAT
The DNA here is from genome assembly GCA_003113815.1 of Sphenodon punctatus. Classification (NCBI taxonomy): domain Eukaryota; kingdom Metazoa; phylum Chordata; class Lepidosauria; order Sphenodontia; family Sphenodontidae; genus Sphenodon; species Sphenodon punctatus. The sequence continues at coordinate 2,972,729 of QEPC01009638.1, read as the reverse complement.
TCGAGGGTTCAGGATAAAGGTAGACGATGGCAACGTGATCTATTTTTTTACCCTACTATGGTTAATTTGGACCCGGTGGGAAAGAGAGAGTTGATGGGACCCCAGTAAGAGGGCTCTCTATCCCCCAGCGGCAGTGCTTCACAAAGCAACAAGGAGTTCCCAGTGTTAATTAGTCCATCCAATGTTAACCCTGGGAACTCCTTGCTCCTGGGTTAAGCCACGCCACTGACCTACCGCTGCCCTGGCTCCGCCTACCATTGCGCCTACCATTGCCACAGCTCCGCCCTTAGGCTCGCAGGTAGGTTCAACCCACCCACTGCCCAGCCCCCACCAGCCTCAAAAACTACCAGCTGCCACTGACGTGCGGCTACCCATGGTGACGATTTGGAGGCTGAAGCTGGTGCAGAATGCGGCGGCTCGTCTCCTCATGGGGACAGGCCGCTGTGAGAATATTACACCGGCGTTCCGTTCTCTGCACTGGCGGCCTATAGTCTTCCAGGCCTGATTCATGGTGTTGGTGCTGACCTATAAATCCCTGTACAGCCTGGGCCCTACCTACCTGTGGGACCGCCTGACTCCCTGGGCTCTGGATTGACCCCTACGGTCAGCTGGTCACGCCCCTCTCGAGGTCCCCTGGGTATCCCGGGTGGGTCAACTCTGGAGAAGGCGTTTTTGGTGGCCACACCGAGACTGTGGAACTCCCTCCTGGCAGAGACCCTTCTGGCCCTGGACCTCTTCTCCTGATGATGATACTGTAAGACCTGGCTGTTCCACTAGACTTTTGGTGAGGGGAATGGGCAAGGGGTGGTGGGATGAGGGTTAAGGGGAAGGGCCTTCTGTATTTTTGGTTCATATTTTATAGTGTTTTATATTATATTTTTATGTTTATTGTATTTATATTTATATGACTGTATTTTACATTTTTAATTGCATGTTGTTAGCTGCCCCAAGCTGCTGTTAGCAGGAGGGTGTGGGGGAAAAATTTGTATAATAAATAAATAAATAAATAAATAAATAATAGGGATGGGAAATTGGGTTGAAAATCGGAATCGGATCAAAATCGGAATCAGATTGAATTGAAATGTATTTGAATTGGATTAAAATCAGAATTGGATCGTATCTTTTTTCTCCATTGATTTCAATAGGAAAATTTCCTAATGACGCCCATGGAAAACCAAATCTATTCAGTTCAATGGGCCATTCATTCTTCTAAGCTCAGGACGGCTCACATAATAAAAACACAATCCTAGAATGATGAATAGGCCATGGAAGAGCCTATAAAACTGCAATAGCAGAGAGGGTGAGTTAATCCGATCCAATGAAAATCAGGTGGATCAGACGACTCCAATTCTGATGAAAATCAGGTGAATCGTATGAATCTGATTCGGATTTTCACCTCCCTAATGTGGTCGGCTGAGAGCGCTCTCCTGCGCGTGCCGCCTGCCAGCCTTGTTCGTACGCCAAGCACCCGTCGAGGGGTGCTGCCCCAATGTTCTGAAACTCCCTTCCCCCGGGAGTTCCGTCAGACCCTGAGCCAGATCGTTTCCTAGAGGCGGTGTGAAAATTCCTCTTTAGCAAAACATTTGACAGACGGGGTTAAGGGCTGAGGCGGAAGGATTTAGGGGTGAGGGTAGTTTTTTTTAATGAGGCTTTTAAATGGAGTTTTATTGTATTTTTATTGTGTGTGTTTTTATTATGAAAGCTGTCCTGAGCCTTAGGGAACGAGTGGGGTAGAAATTTGAATAAATAAATAGTAAACCAACCAACCAACCAAGAAACAAATGATGAAAATGCACGTGAAGGGCTTTAGCACGATTGCTAAACCTGGGCTTGCAAGTTCATTTTTTAGTCTTTCTCTGGAACAAATTTATGAACAATTTCCTGATCAATTATTTTTCCCTTCTGCACGCTAACTACTGTGGAAATTGAAAAGGGACGGGAGTTGCTTAAGGCAAACAAGCATTCCCCAAAGACCAGACGAAGAAAATGAACAAAACCTTTGCTTCCCAGAGAACATTTCCCTGCAAGCAGGTTGATGCAAAGGCAAAACACGTGAGAGCAATGCCAAGTAGGCAGCGCCCGTGAGAAACCAATATCCAGGCTAAGTTAGGAATGTGTGTGGTGAGAACGTGGCAACTGGTAATGTGGTCATTTGGTAAACGGTAATATCTGATATTCCGGTTCGGCGGTAACCAGATAGCTACTGGATAAGCACCGAACTCTCCAGAACACTAAGTATTAACCACAGATAATAAACTTGACTATCTGTTTCAGGACTACTGTTGGCGTGAGTGTTATAGCGGCCCGGTGAAAAGAATTGTGGGTAATGATCCTTTCTGCCTCCACCCTTGGACGGGAATGCAGTCACCTCACTGCTCTGTATACTGGCCCCTGTAGGACTGAAGGCTCCTGATCGGTATAACCACTCAGGCTCTCCTCTCTGTAATTGCTTCCTGGTGTTTACAAAGATCTTATCCTGTCCCATGCAACAGTAATTACCCCCTGCCACAAGGAAGCCAATTTTGGGTCTTATGTAGAATCATAGATAAGTCGAGGGTCATCTAGTTCAACCCCCTGCTTGGAGGCAGGATGGCAACAGCTACAACATCCCTGACAGGTGACTGTCCACTGTCCAGCCTTTTTTAAAAAAACTCCAGTGACGGAGAGCTTGTTACTTCCCTAGGAAACTTATTCTGTTGCCAAAAAACTCTTATTATTAGGACGTTTCCCCTGATAGTTAACCTAAATCTTCCCTTCCTGTAATTTGAGCCCATTATTTCTAGTTTTGCCCTCTGCAGCAATGCAGAACAGTCCCTTGCCAACTTCTTGAGGGCAGCCCTTGAGGTATCTGAAGACTCCGATCACGTCTCCACTTAGTCTTCTCTTCGCTAGGCTAAACATACCCAGTTCCCTCAGTCTTTCCTTATAAAACTTGGCTTCCAAGCCCTTCATCATCTTTTTTGCCTCTGAACCTGCTCCGATTTGTCAATGTCCTTCTTGAAAAAAGGTGTCCAGGACTGGACACAACACCCCAAGTGGGTTCTCCGTGCAGAACAGAGTGGAATTATTACTTCCCTTGACTTGGAAACAGTGCTTCTATTAATGCGTCCAACAATTGCACTAGCCTTTTCTGCTGCCGCGTCCCACTGCTGCTTCATGTTCCGTTTGTGACCCACCACAATCCCTAATGCCTTTTCACATGTTCTACTGTCATGTCCCTCAGGTGATCAGCTAACTACTTCAGTAATAAAAGTGTAGGTCACACTCTAGTGAGATGCCGAGCTCCCTCAACTGTGTTTGGAGAGCAGGGCTGAAACGAGAGTTCCGTGCATTCTCATGAGAGCCCGCAAGATTCTTGCAGCCTCTGGTGAAATCTCATGGGATCTTGCGGAGATTTTAGAGAATCTCAGAGTCTCAGACATCTCAGATGTGCTCTGTGCATGCACAAAATGACCACCGTGGACATTCTGCATATCCATGGTCCACTGGTGGCCATTCTGCACATGCACACAGCATCTCATGAGATTCTCAAACCCCTAAAAATGATTATTATTATTTATAGCAAGAATTGATGTAGCTCCAGCAATGTACCTGGTGCTTTACAAAGTAATGGAATAGACACGGTCCCTGCCCTAGGGCTTACAATCTGAGAGACAGGGGTGGGGGT
>QEPC01009638.1:2932144-2968414 GCA_003113815.1 Sphenodon punctatus | reverse complement strand
ATTGAGGCGAGAGATGACCAGGGCATGAACAAGGGTTTTGGCAGAGGAGACAGAGAGAAAAGGGCAAATCTTAGCAATGTTATGGAGGGAGAAGCGACAGGATTTGGCAACAGAGTCGATGTAGGGTTTAAAAGAAAGGGGTGAGTCAAAGATGAAGCCTAAGATACGGGCTTGGGGTACGGGAAGGATGGTGACCCCATCGATAAGGATCGACAGGGAAGAGGGAGAGGAAGGATGAGGGGGGAAGATAAGGAGTTCTGTTTTAGCCATGTTGAGTTTGAGTTGACGTTGAGACATCAAGGTAGAGATGTCAGAGAGACAGTTGGTGAGGTGAGCTTGAATAGATGGAGAGAGAGAGGGAGTGGAGAGAGAGAGAGTTGAGTGACATCAGCATAAAGGTGATATTGGAAGCCATGGGAGGCAATGAGTTTGCCCAGGGACAGGGTGTAGATAGAGAAGAGGAGAAGGCCAAGGACAGAGCCTTGGGGAACACCAACTGAGAGGGGAAGGGAGGAGGAGGTGGAGTTGGCAAGAGACACATTGAAGGAGCGGTCAGAGAACCAGTCGAGGACAGTTCTGTGCAGGTGCAAAATGGCCACCAGGGACCACACATGCGTAGAGTGAATGCGACTATTTTGTGCATGAACAGAGCTGGTTTTTGGCTGTGCAGGTTTTGCAGGAGAACGGGTCAAGAATTGGCTGATTCTTGACCCATTCTTGTTCTCACAAATCTCAGCAAGAAGCTGATTCTTGCTGAGATTTGCAAGAATTGCAAAGGCGCATTTCAGCCCTAGTTTGGAGTCACTGACATTCAAGGATACTCAGCAACTCAAAGAAAATTCTCTTCTTCTTGGTGGGCCAATGCCCTATCACTGCGTTTTCCCCAGCCATTGAGGAAAATGCAGTGACCATGGGTCCCTGGCCCTAATTTCCAAATACAACCAGCTGCTTTCCCTTTAGCTCCCGGGCATTTGTGTCTTGACACATGGTTCCTTCCCTCCTTCTCTTTCCTGGGCTTGCTTCTCAAACATTGCAGAAGGAAAAGGGCTCATGGGCTCAGCAAGAGAATCATTTTATGTTTGTCTATTTATTTGTTTGTTTGTTTATTATTTTCAATTATTTGTACCCCACCCTTCTCGCCAATGGCGACTCGGGGTGGCTTCAAATATAAGTTTAAATAAAACAACAGTATTAAAAATAACAATATAAATATCAGAGAGAGAGTGTGTTTGCTGTGTTGGTCCCAAAAATACGTCATAGAGACAAAGGTACCTAAGTTGGTTTAATAAAAGATCTCTCTACACTACTTTGTTTCTACGACCAATATAAATATCAACATACGTAATTATAAATAAATATAACTAAATATAAAAGCAGGATATATAAAACAAAACAGGTCTGTGCATAAATACAAAAGAACCCCTCCTCCCCCACAGCCCAACTGACCCATCCTCCCCCCCAAAGCCTGACGGAAGAGCCAGGTATTGCAATTCCGTCGGAAGGCAAAGAGGTCCGGGCTGCGGTGACCCTCTGCTGGGAGGGAGTTTCAAAGCGACGGCGTGGCCTCCAAGAACGCCCTCCGGTCCGTATGAACCTGTCAATAATGCAGGATTTCCAGGAGGGTAGTCCGACTCCTGGATGACCGCGGGGCTGCCCTGAGGTCCAGGGAATGAGGCGATCTTCCAGATAAGCAGGGCCCAGGCCGCGAAGGACTTTAGAGGTCAAAAAAAGCCCAGTTTATAGCCCCCTGGCACTCAGATTGCTTTGCAACATATAAACATGACATAAAATCCATTTAAAACATAATTCTGTATAAAACAGTAAGTTAATGAGGAAGGGAAAGACATTAAAGAAAACCAGCAGTGAATCCTAAAAGCAACTGGAGAATGAATAAGGTGCTTTTTAGGTGCTTTTTAAAGGTGAGGAGGGAAGAACGGAGATGAACATCTGGGGGGAATGAGTTCCACACTGAGGGGCCCGTCACAGCACAGGTCTGATCGCATGCCCACTTACGACATGCTGGTGGGATCCCCAAACAGCAGGTGGTCTCTGAGCTCAGACGCCCATCAGCACGAGGCTCTAGGAGCAGAACTTGAATACAGCCAGGGCCTAGGCCATTCAGGGCCTTGAAAATCAGCAGCGCCATCTTAAATGCAATCTGCCGCGCCACAGGGAGCCAATGCCGAGAGCGCAGAGCGGGCGCAATTGGATCACGGCCGCCCAAACCAGTCAGCAGCCACGCTGCCGCGTTCTGAACAAGCTGCAAATGACAGAGAAGCACAGCTGGCAGGCCGCCAAAGAGGGAATTACTAGAATCAAGACTTGGGGTCACCAGGGAATGGGTCACTGGGCAGTGTGAGTCTGGGATAAATAAGGGCGTCACGTACACAAATTGCATAGCTGAAAAAAATGTTTCTGAACCACGTCTGATACCTGAATTAAAAAAACAAAAAAAACACAATTCTTAGAGTTCCCAGAACCAAGCATATTTCCTTTAAAAACAAACAGAAGTTTTCATCTTTCACCACAGATGAACTGAGTTCATCAGCACAGATTCTAGCATCAGCACAGCAGTCATTATACAATCATTATACCTGAAAACTACCGTGCTTTGACTAACTCTCGTTCCTTTTTGATTTTTCTTCCAGTAGAACCAAATGTGGGGTTGAGGAAACCCAAAAGTAGCAGAAAAGAATAACTCTACTAAGATCCTAATCGCTCATTAAGTAAAACTTCAGAACAACCAATCCTTGCTTCCGTGGTCTGGTTCTCCTGTTTCACTTTCAGGTGGTTATTAACACTTTTAAAATGAGTAACTAAACAAAAACTCCAGTGAATAAATAGGCTGAAGGCATTTTGTTATTTCTGCAATTAGAGGCAAACTGCCATAGTAAAGCTGGAGGCGAGCATCATTATGTGGAAAAAAACACCTTGCTATAACTACAGTCATGCTTGCTGTGCTCACAGGAACCTCCGTACGTGCTTGGTAGAAGTGGCCGTTTAATCATTAACTGATGGGAAAGGCCAATTTATCATGTGGCATCGCACTGTGCAGCGTTGCAGGATTTCATTGCAGAGACACTTTTAAAGTTCTGCCTCAAGGTCTTTAAGAGGTTCTGTTGCTAGCAACACTCACAAATTGCCACCAAGTGCAAAGAAAGAAAGTCTCTGTGCATCTGACGTTCATATTGCGTCGACCTTTGGAGATGCAAGCTGAGCATTTACGAAAGTGGGGGAGATTGCAAAGATGTTGGGAAGAGAAAGTTGCAATTGGACTGCATGAATTCACCATCCCAGGTTCTTGGTAACCACTGCTTAGTATCCTCCTCATAATGGTCTCACTGTTTCCTTGTATTCCCTTGACTGCTCTTTCCCTCCATTCATTTTATCACATCTCAGACTGTAAGAGAGCATCAGCAAGAAAAGCTTAGCAAGAAGCAGTCCTTTGGGGCATCAACCACCCACATCACAAGCTTAAATGACTCCAGACCTCATTTCGGAGAAAGCAGGGAGCCAATTGGGAAGATGGACAGAGGTCTGGGACACTAGGAAGGGGCTTGATGTGATTTGAAAGCTTTTGTGCCTCTTGGAAATTGTGGGACTGTACACTTGGGTTTAGGAGGGATGGAAGATGCACAAGAAGATTTCAAGGACATGGGAGACATTTGCCAGCATGTAAGAAGGAAGAGAATATAAGAACATAATAAGTCCCATACTGGGTCTGACCAACAGTCCATCAAGCCCAACATCCTGTCTCTGAAAGTGTCCAATTTCAGTCTCTTGGGAGAAGTACTCAGCAGGTCATAATGAGGTGATCTGTTCTCTGTTGTTCACCCCCAGCTCCCGGCAGTCAGAAGTTATGCCTTCCAACCTATTTGGCTAATAGCCATTAATGCTTATCCAGTCCTTTTTAAAACCCAGCTATACTACTGGCCTTGACCACAGTGGGTGTTTTTACACACACATTTCTCCTGCACGATTGCTGCTACATCCTGAACTTTCTGTGTGTTTATTTAAATCACTCACCCAGATCTTAAACATCCAGCTCTTTGAACTTCTACGTAGAACTTCTCCCAAAACATTGTGTAAAAGGTTCTTCTGGTAAACTGCTTTGCTCCAGGCAGCTGTGGTCACTTGGTTTCCATGGCAGCCCCTCATGTCTACAGCTGAGGCTACTTTAGGCTACCTCAGGGCAGTGTGTGTGTGAAAAATGCATCTGGAACTAACTTGTGGACTTGTAAACCCAGAAGATTGAAAAATACGGAACTTTAATCCAGGTGTGTAAAAATGCCCAATGTCTGGCAAAAAATTCCACAAGTTAATGGTGAGTGAAAAAATACTTTTTAAAATTTGTTTTAAATCTGCTGCTAGTTAGTTTAATGGAGTGTCCCCTAGTCCTAGTACTATTTGAGAGGATAAATAACTGTTCTCTATTATTACATATTTATTTATTTATTTATTTATATTTATATGCCGCCCCCCCATGCCTACGGCATCTCGGGACAGCTTTCAACATAGTATAAAAACAATTTTTAAACATAAACAAAAATCTACAATATAATAATTAAAACAAATTTAAAACACCCCCCACAAAAATTAACCCACCCCCCACCCTCCCCTCCGAAGGCCTGGGTGAACAGCCAAGTCTTACAGATGCGTCGAAAGGCCAACAGACCCGGGGCCAGGCGAGCCTCCTCCAGGAGGGAGTTCCACAACCGTGGCCCGGCCACCGAGAACGCCCTCTCCATTGTGGCCCCCCATCTTACACGGGGGACTTCCAGAAAGGTGCCCCCGGTGGACCAAAGGGATCGCTCTGAGGCGCGGAGGGCAAGGCGGTCCCCGAGATATGATTTTATAAGCTTCTATCCTAACCCCTCTCAGTCATCTCTCCTCCAAGCTGAAGAGCCATAACCTATCAAGCATCTCCTCGAAGGAAGTTGTTCCATACTCTTGATCATTTTTGCTGCCCTTCTCCGTACCTTTTCTAGTTCTACTATATTATTTTTGAGATGGGGCAACCAGAACTGCACACAATACCCAAGGTGCGGTCACACATTTTATCTAATGTATCTATTTTATCTATCTAATCTATATCTAGGATTACAGGTCTTGATCCAACATCTGTGTGGGCACCACCACTGCATAGTCACTGGACCTAGCCCAACCCTTTATTTAGATATGGTAGCTCAGAGACTTTCTCCTCATCATGCCCTGCCTTGAGTTCTCCTCCTTCTCCAGCTTGTCTTGTGTATTGGATGTAATACGGCCTACCTGCTGTTGTCAGCCGGCAACCTTCCCACCCTACTGCACCAGCTTGTCCTTGGGGTCTTCGCTCTTAGTCGTTCTCCAGCCAGTTTCCTCGTACTGACTTTCTGGCTCTGATCCCTGTCTTGTGGCTTGACTCTGTGCTAGAGCTGAAACAGCTAGTGTCCATTTGCTACCGGTGGATAATACCCGCCATTTCATGTAGTTTATTGCATGTCCAATTGGTACATGAGTACTGAGTCAGGCACCTAAATACCTGAAGATACCGGGTATTACAGCTACCAGGTTACCAATTTACCATTCTACTTGGCAAGATGGTAAATCTGTACAGGAATCAGGACAGGAAGTCAGAAAATCAGTACCGGAATTTGGAAAATTGGGACCAAAATGGTAAATCAGTACATTAGGGATCCTGTTGGGCACTAATTGATTACAAATTAGCACCTGATGTTACCGGCTGGGTCGAGATTTCAACGAGTCTTCCAATTTTTGCAAGTATGCGTTTCATCTCGAACGGCGCCCCATTGCAGTTCTTAATGCTTATCCCTTGGATTGTTTGATTGGTGAGGCCGATCTTTGGCTTGCCCCTCTGGCCAGCCTCCGGATGCTGCCCATTACAGGATTTGGCCTGCCAGGTGGGAGCGACTTTGCAGGGCACGTTCATTCTTCTTACAGAAGTACAGTCAGCTTGCAAGCAGAGAAGACCCCTTCTTTCCCCTTCCCCTGTGAACCAGAGGCATGTGCCTTATATGGGGAGGGGGAAGGTAGGGAAAAGAGATGGGGAGTGGGAAGCACCTGTGTAGTTTAGATGTGCCTGATGGTTAGATTTCTTAAATCAGGCATACAGTGTGAATTGGTACCCTAGAGTAGTATTCTCCGGAAGAATATTTGATAGACATTGGGGCCAATCCGATGAGCTGCCTGCGCTGCACGGTGCATGCATGCACACAAACCGCCCGCCCGCCCATTGCGGGGTCATTGTGCCACGTGAAAGCCGCATGACACCCCCCCACCCTGGATCTCGTGTGCAGGATGCTTGGGATTGTGGCCATTGTATGGTCATTTACTTATTAGATCCTTATTTTTTCCAATTATTTTTTAAAATTGTTCTCAGGTTTGAAATGAATTCACTGAGCTCTGATGCATCTGCACTAAGTGACCTTTTGAGTTTCCGCTTGGAGGGAAAATTCCTTTACAAATTTCCAGCTGTTTCCAGGGCTGGGAGCAATCTGGCGACACCCCTGGAGGATTTGAGTTGTAAATTGTGTTTCGCCCGTCCCGAGCAAGCCCTGCACTCTCCTTCACCTCCCCAAGACTAATGCACTTGTGGAAAGATCAGTGCGACACTTCTATTCCATCATCTCCTTTTCTCTGCAGAACGATAGTACATTTCCATTTAAATCCAGGTGTCAGGTTTGCTTTGTGAGTTACGGTTATTAAATCTTGCTCGTTTATCTTCTCGCCGCGGCATCAGAGGTGTATTATTTATACATTTGTGGGTTTGTCAGGGGGGAACTTCCAGTAGGATCAAAATAAATATGTAATCTATTTGTAGTTGCACAGGTCATTCCAAAGCATTAATTCTCTGGCAGGGTGGCAGTTGGGACACCACCGATTTCTCAAATCAAGCCTGAACATTAATGTAACACTAGCCTTGCTATCTCCAGAGTGAGACTGGGGCCAGCAGCAAGGTAAGGCTCTGAACAGGATGGGGATTGGGGGAAGGCAACATAGCAGATTTTTTTTTGGGGGGGAGGAGGTGTGAGGAATAGGGGAGGTCAAGGGAAGGGCGTGGTCCCTTGTGGCAGTTGACACCAGCCTGGAATATATCCCTCAGCATCGTAATTTGGCTTATGGGGTATACACCCCCAGCCTAGATCATCACAAGGAGGCGAAGTGCAACCCCATAAACCCCGTAGGGGTATGTGCTCACACACAATGCACGACACAACACAAGACCACCTCCCACACCGGAACCAGGGCTACGGCTCTGGGAAAGGAGAAGGGGTGTGTGTGGGGGGGGGGGGAATGAGGTGCATTATGCCCAAGGGGAGTGGGAAAGGGGGGATAGGACATACACATAAGGGGGGACCCAGGACACACAGAGGAGGTAGCAGGTGTAGGGATGTCATAGGCTAGGCTCAGGTACTCACAATACACACAGTTCACACTCCACACGCCCGTACTCTCTCTCTCTCTCTCTCTCTCCTCTCTCTCAATGCTCTCAGGTCAGGGGTCCAATCGAAATGCCAGAGACAGGGAAGTCAAGGGGCCAGTCTCACAGGCATAAGCACTGATCACTGGCAGCCATGGGGAAATAGAGCACTCCTTTTATCCCCTGAGGGCTGCAGAGCACACTGGAGCAGGCGCTCTGAGCGCCGGGGCTGTGCTGAGGGGTGTGTGGCTACGGCGGCCGAATCAGGAGCGCCGGGGCGGAGCGAAGCACTTCCTGATGCGCCTCCGGGTCCTACCGCCACTTGTGGTGCTGCCAGCGGTGCTTTGGTTTCCTGTGCGGGCTCTGTTGGTGCGACTGCAACAGAAGCCGCTGTTGGGTCAGCCGGGGAGGCGTTGCCGCTGCTGCTCCTTCTGGGAACTGGCCAGGTACGGGTGCACCGACGGGCCCCCAGGCAGACCCTTCCCTAGACCCTCAGGCCCAGTGGGGCAGGCCTGACAGGAGGGCAGATTTGGGGGGGATTGGGGACATCTCATCCTGTGCCCACCTAGTCACAGCACCCCTTCCCCCCTGCCACCACAACTGTACTGCCTCGCCTGTGGAACCTGCAGCATGGGGGTGGGGGGGGAACGACACCCATCCGCCCCCACCTGGAGAAACTCTGTTATGTCCCCGAGAAGCCTGCAAGTGTGCTCTGTGGGGGTGTTGAGTGCACAGGAAGGGACTCTGTGCTGGGTGTCACCATAATCTCCCTCCCTGCCTCACATGGCAGCCCGTGCACCCACCAGAGTTGCCTAGGGGGCACTAAAATCCCAAGCCCAGCCTTCCTTCTGAAGGTTCATGTTTAGCATAGAGGGCAAAACTAAGAGACAATGTTCTGCAGAAACTAAATTTGCAGAGCGCGGTGCTCTGGTTGCCATAGTTGGCAAATCCTCTAATGTAGAGTTTTACCCAATGGCTCACGTCCCCTTCGCACATTAACATCACAGACAGCATTCATATTTTTGTAAAAAAAATGGATGGTCATAATGAATTGCTAATAGAGCAAGTCATGGGTGGTACGGAGCCCATAAATACAGAACTGTTATTTACCTGTTCTCAAAATACGGAACAAGGGACAGTTTATGAGATTAATCAGCAGCAGATTTAAAACAAACAAGAACTCCTTTTTCATTCAGGGCAACTTGTGAAACTCCTTGTCAGAGGATGTTGCAAAGGCCAATAGCAAAACTGGATCCCCAAAAGAACTGAATATGTAAAAGAGCTGGTAGTTTCATTTGCTTCCTGCGTGTAATTCCCACATTTTTGAGTGGCCAATTGGCGCCCAATCAGTAACTGAGTGCCGAGTTGGGCATCTGATTTCCCGAAAATACTGCCTATCACCATTGCCGAGCTACCACGTTATCATTTAACTGTTCGGTAAAATGGTAAAGCGGCTTATGTGTGGACATGTGCACAGATGCACTCCATATCGGGGTTGCATGTGAGTTGCGCGCACGGGTGTATGCACACATTGGGGTCAATCCCATGCTCTGCATGTGCAAATAAATAAATAAACCCCGTGCCCTCCCCAGTGGAGACATTGCGCTGCGTGCAAGCCGTGCTGGACCTGCTCGGATCCTGCACTCAGAAGGTTTGGGATCAGGGCCATTGTGTGTGCTAGGCACGCACTGTGCAGCACCTGGGATCAGCCCCATTGGCTTTAAAGTTTTAGTTTTAAAGTCATTCAGAGGTTCCCTGGTGGACGCAACGACATCCCCTTTCAGCAGCTAGAGGAATCATCTCTCACGCTCACATCACTCCTATCTTTTTTAGTTTCCAGCTTGGCACCAGGCGCACAGCGCCCTCTCACCTGGTGACTTTGCTTTGTTCTTTGATAATAGTGCTTATCTCAAACTGGTTAGAGTGAGAAAAGGTGCTGCACTCCTTGTATTGAAGGAATAAAAGGCAAGGGAGTCATGGCTTTTTCTCCTGGTGGATTAATAAGATGTTAATGACTTCCTGTGTCTGCTGAACTTGGTACAAACTGTACACTGCTGGGAGCCTGGTATAAGATTTAAAAAATGGTACTGTCCTGGGCGTGGTATAGATACTCGACTCCCACCTCGAACACTGAATGTAATTGCACTTCAAATTGCAAGTGGAATGAGCATGCAAATTGTACATTCTCACACTAGTTTTACACACTGGTTGCTTTAATTTCTGGTTCATCTTCCTTCGAGGCCTGTTTCAGTTTGTAATCCGCAAAGGCAGCCTTGATCCCCTCTTCAGCCAACATAGCGCAGTGTAGCTTAACTGGAGGAAGGCAGATTTCTTTAGCAATGTCTGTATTTCTCCCCCTCAAAGCTCCCTTGGACTCGCTCTGTGGCCAGGGAGCTTGAGGCAATTGCTGATCCACAGCCAAATATTTGAAACCTAGCATCGCCATTTTACCCATTTTAATCCATTTGAATTTGTAGCCTCATGAGATCTTCACAGACAGGCCCTCCACAAGCCCAGTGATGACATTCTTAACAGTCTGGTCCAGGGATCCCGCATTTCTCGGATTCTCATAGAGATCTGCTCCCTTCTTGGGATAGGCCACAGCTGTCATGCCTCCAGCCAGGTCCACAGTCACCGCCCCCCACCCAGGCCACCGCAGGGCTGCTAGCAGGGGTTAAATAGTTCTTCTCTTTCCCTGATCTCCCTGCTTGGGAAATTATGTGAAACTGCCAGCAGAGAAAACTAGGATAACAAGCGAGCAACAGAAACAGAGAGACACTATCTCTAAGGAAAGGAGACACAAAGGCATGCCAATCTGGGGACTTCTGGGAAGGGTTTTGTGTGTGTGAAGGTAATGGTCAGATTCCTGTACAGAAGATCACTTTCCCAGGAATTGGAACTTTAACCCTGCATCTCAGCAGAGGGAAGTGTTTCCCCTTTAGACTTTCTACAACTTCCCTGTTCGTGGGAACAAAGAAGAGGTTATAGTGATGTAGGAGGTGCTTGCCTCAAACAAAAGTGGTTGTGCGTGGACAAAGCTCAAGTATACCATTGTCGTTGCCTGAGCGGAGTTTACATGGCTTGATTACTAGTAGGAAAAAAATTGCTTTTCTTATCTGTCAGGGTCGGCCTTACCACAGGGCAAGCAGGGGTGACTGCCCCGGGCTGCAGTCTTTCTGGGGGCCGTGCAATGCCGCCACCCCCGTTTCACCAGGGCAAGGTGTGGGAGCTCCACTCCCTCCCAAAGAGTGCCCCCAATGGGGTTGGGCTACCAGGCGGCCCGACATTTTATCTTCACCCTTGCCAGCCCTGTTACCTGCACCCCCCATGTCCAAGAAGGGTTTTAATTGCCTTTTGTCTTTTAATTGTGAATTGTTCTGAAAGGACATTGATAGACACTTGCCTTCCAATATGACAATGTTAGATGACGCCAAGATTCCTTTACTAGAGATCAAATCTATTTCTTTACTGCAAGACCAGGGCCATCAACTATGACTTCAACAAGCTGATCTGATGCTAATGGCCTCAGCATAGGGGATAGCGCAGCTTGCTGGGCTGCCTCCGTTGGTGAGTTGTCAGGATTTAACCATCAATCATGCGCTTTCCACATTATATTGTGAGATAAAGGGGAATAAAAGGGCTCTCGTTCGAGTTTCTCAGAAAGCTGAAACTGTCTTTCTGGAGTTTATTAGTTTCCCCCCCTGCAAGAGCAATAAGCCAGTTTCTGCAGATATATATTTGTTTTTCCTTCTGATCACTTAGCCATCCCTGCTTCGTCTCCTCCTGGGAAATCGATGATAAGGTGACAATTTGGGAATGAATTAGCTGAGGCTGGTGGCTCAAGGTGTCAAGTGTTTTGCAATAAGTGCTAAATCATTAGCGCTTCCGCTGGAGCCTGTTGCAATTCAGAATCTCTCTTTCTCTCTCTCCTAAAGTTACCTGAAAAAAGACATCTGCTTGAGTGCCAACATCTCTGCTTCCCGGTGACGCCGTCCCTGCCACTCATAAGATGACACTCTTGGACCCCACAAGAGGCATTCCCTATAGCATGAATACTTTTGCAGTCTGCTTTGTGTCTTTGAGCTGACACGCTTACCCCTCATCACTGTCTGTCTCTCTGAGCCAAGCACCTGCTGGATGAAACAACAGAGCAACAATCAATCCGTCCAACAGCCGCCCTAGCCCACTGTGGCAGGGAGGCAGGCAGCACAGTCAAGCAGCTTGGGAAAACAGAGAGCTCAGTGGTTCTCCCTATGGATATTGAAAGTCCTTTATTTAAATTTATTTATTTATTTTAATCTTGCCCTATCCCCGGAGGCTCAAGACAGCTCACATCATTAAAAAATATATATAAAATGCTAAATAAAATCTGTACGATACTGTCACAAGGGAGGTTAGGAGTTGGAGGGTTTAGGGGAACCAGGGCACAAGCGGGCAAAAACACTCGCAACGAGTGGTGTGCGACACAGGATACTAAGGCCCCTCGGCACAACGAAGGTTCAAAGTATGCCCGTCAGGATAGTAATTGGCCTTATGATCCTACACAAGGATCAGGCCTTTATCATCATATGGCACCGAGGATTGGGTACTGGGGCACCCTGCCCACCGTTCAACCACTCTCTCCCACAGACTCACCAGAGCAAGGGGAAGGTGGGGTTTGGGACTCGTGTGAGGATGGGGAGGGAAAAGGACCCAGAGGGGGCAAGAAGGGGGCACACCCCCACACCCCCACGGGGTCAGGACCCGGAGGGGGAAAGGAAGGGGTGGCACTCTCACTCCTGGCACTCTCTCACGCACTCTGTTCACGCACTCTACGGGTACAATAGGGGCACACTCACCAGTTTCACGGGGAATGGCAGCACCGCACTCACACGAAGGTAGGGGGGGAAAGGTAGCAAGGCTCTCAGGAAGAAGTTCACTCTAGCTCAACACACACTCCAGGGGCCAGTTTCAGATCACCGGTGCCGCTTGCTCTGTGGCGCCGGCCTTTATGCAGCAAGCCCCCCCCTGCTTCCGGGCCTGGAGATGCTGAGAGCGTCTGACGGGTCCTGGCCCCGCCCCTAGCCACTGCGTCGGTATTGGGGCTTCTTGTGTTGCTGGAAGTGGTTGCGCCATGGAGGGAACCCCTGCTGCCGCACCGGGGTCCTCCCCCTTGGCCGCTCTGCGCCGTGGAGAGTTCGGGGTTGGCGGGGTCAGCTGCGCCTCTGGTTCTAGCGCAGGGCCTGTTGACAAGCGGCTCCGGGGGCGGGGATCCCTCCAGGGCCGCCTGATCCTTACAGATACTAATAATACCCCCCACCTCCAGATCTACCCCTGCCTTTTAAATGTCTGACCTAATCACCAGCTCTTACACTGCCTCCAGAAGATGCTCAAGCCAAGGGGAAGGGAAATCCAGAGCTTTGGAGCAGTCACTGAGAACACGTCTCTGCTGGCCAGGTTGTATAACCAACGCTGGAACTTGCAAGAGGGGACTCTTGGCTCATCTTGGAGGCTGCGGAGGGACAGTGTGTCAGGGGCACGACTGCCAGAGATCTGGGAGGGTTTCCCCTAGCCCCCTTTGCTGGGACCCTGGGCTTCCTCACCCTAGGAAAAGGGTCCCTCAGGGTCTTGGTTGGTCCACGGGCCCGCGAGGCGGTGGGGTCTAACTCATCATTAGGACCAGGTGAGAACCGATGACCTGGGACCCAAACCCACAAACACCTTCAGGCACGCCTACCCCTTCTGGGGTTGAGGCTTTACTAAACGCTAGGGGACCAAGTCAATAGGGGAACAAAAGAACAGGAGTTCTGGGGACGGGAAGGACAAACAGGGAAGCAGGGAAAACAAGACACGAGGGTATGCTGGGAATTTACACAGTAGGGGGAGACTTACAGACACCACACTCTCTCAGGGAAGGCGAGGGAGGGGGACGATGGTCAATCTCATACCTAGTCACACTCGATGCATTAAACTCAAATCACTTCCCTTCAATTCGTGGCTCTCTCTCTCTCTCCACATCAGGGCTGGTCCAGGATTCCGATGTCTGGCAGCATGTCTACTGGTGCTTTCACTTCATTTCATTTCACCTTTTATTTGTATCCCGCTTTTTCTCGCCTACGGCGACTCGAGGCGGCTAACAACAAAGGTAGAAACATACAAAATAACAATAACAGGTATAATTCAATACAAAACAACATAACCCAAATAACTCCTCAATTTATCACAGTATAACATAATCATTCATCATTAACCTTTCCTATTGTTCTATCCCTGCTGCCACCAGGGTTTGGTACTAGGGGAGACCTCCCCCTCCCTCACAACTACCCACTTAATAAATATCCTATTACTCTATACCAATCCCCACTCCCCCTTTTGCCTCCAGAAAACACGGCTCACCAAGATAGTGCCCCCCCTGGATCCCTGAAGGGCCCAAAAGTACCTCACCCTTTGACCGTGGCCCTTCGGCTGGAGGCTTGTGGCTGGTCCGCAGGCATGGGGCAGGTCCGCAGGCATCTCCCTTTTATGTCCCCCCCGGTCCACTTCCGGGTTCCAGTCAAGTCGGGGGGGAAGGGTCATGCCAGGGTACCCCAACCCAGGCGCACCGGCTTCCTGGCTCCCCCAACCCCTGGTACTAACTGTCTTGTTCTTTTTCTCCCTGCAAGTGATCAGCGGGGGATCCGGAGCAGCAGCAGCGGCACGGGGAACAGCCCAGCGGGATCAGCAGCAGCAGCATCACAGGCGGCTCCCAGGGACTCCCAGCCAGATGGAAAGGTGAGTCTTTTATGCTCCAGATTTTGCCCCATCCTTGTGTGTGTTGCGGCTGCCCCGGGGAGGGTCAAGTGACGTCGCCGCTCTGGGTCCTGTGCCACGTGACGCATGCTATGACCATTCTCAGTGGGGCAGGGAGATGCCACCCCCCGGCTCCGGCCCCCTACCCTGGACACAGCGGCCACCTTTCTGGAAGCCTTTTTGGAAGCCCCTGGAGGTGCCGCTGTTGGTGTTGTGTGCTGGTGACCTGGATGCCTAGCAACCTAGCCACCATGCCTCTGCCCAGACTGCCCTCCATGTTTCCCGCTCTGTCGTGGCCGCCCTCCTACCCCCTCCTGCCCTGGGTCATGACACAGTGTGGTTTAATGGCTATGTGTGCAGTACCTGGACTGGTACTTAGCCATTCACAATATTCTCTCAGCCTAACCTACCTCACAGGGTTCTTGTGAGGATTAAAAGTTGTGTTTAGTTGTTATAGTAAGTAAGTAAGTTTATTGAGTGACTCTAGCTTCCGCCATGGCCACATAAACCAAAACTAAAACATATCAACATTTGTTGCCTTACACCAGGCAAGGCAAAGCAAAACAAAACTTAAAAAAATACAAAACTTTACAAACAAATATGCAGACCATACATGACATATAAGCTGTTACCTCCAAGGAAGGCTAACAATTCAGAATCTAACATATAAAGTAAGTAAATATACCCAAGCTCTAAAGTAATCCTCCTAGCATCAGATGTTGTCTTATATTATCTTATTGTTTCTCTTATTGCTTTTATGGAGGTTACTTAAACAAGTTTGACCCCTAGTAAAAAAGAAGGGCTTATTAAAATCCAGAGAGTTCCACAAAGAATCCAGGGAGTTCCACAAAGAAAGTCGATCCCATGCCAAACTTAAGTAGCAGACAATTAATGGACCACGTTCTCTGATTGTACCATATCATCGCAAATGGTATTTGATGTACAAATCACACAGGACTTTCCTGCAAACGGTACTTAAGCATTACTCTAATCCGACTTATAATTGCACTTTATCTTGCTGTCTTTCGGCTAAAAAGGAGAAGGAAGCAATTGTCAGCATGGCCTTCACATCTTTTGTTGACATAAGCACACCTATTTTACATCCTATCGGCAAATACTTCTAATGGTCCAAGCCAGGACTGCCTCAAGCTCTCAAAATAGGGGCATTTAAACAAAAAATGTGGTAAATCCTCTACCTCGAGATTCATACAGGGACAGGTCCACTCTTTATACAGCATTTGAATAATACCTGAAGAGAACAATTGAAAGCGTAATTGCATAAATGCTCGGCACAAATTGGATTCATTAAGGGCATCAAGATACTCCTCAAATCGGTGTAACATTTTGAAAGAGCTTAACCAGGGAGCAGCCGTCCAGGAGGCCAATACGGCCAAATCATCCTGCCTGGTGATATCACTTAACCTAAGCTTTATCAAAAAAATTTGCACGGTACCCCCAGAAACAGGAGAATGATAAACCCTCATGCTGCAGTGGAATACTATTTGAGAGAGCCACAGATAAGTTGGCGCTCCATCGTATTCTAATTCCTCTCTTAGACAAAGACCAGGCAGAAAAGGCTCTGTCTGGTTACTCAATTTTAACCAATATCTAAGCGCCGCTAGGCTACTTAGGCAGCCAATCGCTAGCATGCTCGTCTCAGCCCTGACTGCTGCATCTGGAACACACTGAAGCACTCTTAATATCTTTCTTAAGAAGATGTTCTCCACCACTTTAAGGGTTTGAGGGTCAGATCCTAGGGTGATTTCAGAGCCAAAAGTCAACAATGATTGGACTTTCGCTCTGAATATGTCCAAGATGGTTGAGATGCCTATCCCTTCTGATTGTGCCGCCAGCCTTAGAATTCCCTTAGAGGCCGCCCTTGCCTTTCCAATCAACTTTTGATGGCGACCCCATAGAGTGTTATCGACCAGGGCAATACCCAGATACATATATGAGTTTACCTGTAAGAATTGTTCAACCCTGATGATCCATTTATGCTTAGGAGCCTTCTTTCTCCCCATCATCATGATCTATGATTTTGAAAAATTAAACTTTAGCTCATTTTCTGCACAATAGTCTAATTATTATTATTATTATTATTATTAAACATTTATAAAGCGCCAGTAGTAACCTGGTGCTGTACAGAACATACAATCAGATGCGGTCCCTGCCTGTGGCTTACAATCTAAAAGACAAGGAGGGGGAGACAAAGCGAGGGGACAGTGGGAGAGACAGGGAGAAGACAAACAAACATTCAGGCGGATGCGAAGTCTCAGGTGCGTGTACTTGGCTTGGTTACAAGGTGGTCGGTAGCAGCAGTCAGCAGAGGAGGGCTGACAGTAAGAGCAAGGGGAAAGACTAGAGGGCATTGGGAAAGGCAGCATGGAAAAGGTGGGTCTTGAGGAGGGATTTGAAGGAGCGGAGGGAGGAGGCAAGGCGGATGTCGGCAGGGAGGGAGTTCCAGGCATGGGGGGCAGCGAGGGAGAAGGGACGAAGGCGGTTGGGCGAGCAGGAGAAACGAGGGAGAGCGAGGGAGGGGACAGAGGAAGAGCGGAGAGCGCGCGCAGGAGTGCTCAAGTGATTTACAAAGTCCCTTTTTTGTTTGTGACATCAGAACGATGTCGTCTGCATACATCAATGTATTCAGGGATTTGTCTTTAATCTTAGGTGGATGACAAGAAGGAGAAATAAATTTACTGGTGAAATCACTAAGGTATAATATGAAAAGCAGGGGAGCAAGAATGCAACCTTGCCTTACGCCTTTCTGAATCCAGATTGGCCTTGACAGGGATCCATCGTTTCCTAGTTTGATCTTCGCATAATTGTCTGGGTGAAGATAGATAAGAAGGGCAAGTAGATTTACCTGTAAGAATTGTATGCCATCTATGGCCTTTTTTACGCGGACGGCACAGCAGCGCCGATGGGTGGAGATGGGTGTGGATGGGTGGGTGAGCACACCCAGCGAACACCTGGCGACGCTGAGCAGGGAAACATATACACGGACAGCGCCACAGGGGGTGGTGGGATGGAAAGGGGAGGGACCGGCAAACACCCAGCGGCCAAACACCCATCTCGGGAAGCACCCAGCAAACACCTGTGCAAGTACACAGACAGCCAGGACCGGCAGGGAAGCCCCACCTGGCACAGCAACGGCAAAACATGGCCGACCGAGGGCAAATGAAGCCGTGCAACGTGGCCCCGCCCCCGAGCCACCAGGACCCATGCGGGCGGGGCGGGAGGGAGAAGGGATGACAGCCGCTACAAAGGAGCCAGCTCCACACAGCCCCGGCACAGAGCCCAGACAGCCCAGCACCAGGTCCCCCCTCCACCACACACACACAGCAGAGCGGCACACACAGAGCAGGCAACAGACGCACACAGGGACGGGCCCACGGCCCACTGGGGGCCAGGAGGGGAAGGCACCCACACAACACAGGCGACACCCCAACACCCTCTGCAGAGGCATCCACACAAGGGCAGAGGTCACAGCAAAGTTCTTGACGCTGATGCTCCTGCCAGTTATCAGCCGGTCTCTAACCTTCCCTTTTTAGGGAAGGTTATTGAATGGGTTGTAGCACGGTAGATCCAAAAACATCTGGACCGCACCGGTTTCCTTGACCCCTCCCAGTCCGGGTTTTGGCCTGGGTATGGTACGGAGACGGCCTTGGTGGCCTTGGTTGATGATCTCCATCTGACATTGGACCAGGGTCATCAGACCTTATTGGTCCTGCTAGTCCTTTTGGCTGCGTTCGACACAGTCAATCATGAGGTGTTGGTGACTCGCCTGCGGGACTGTGCCGGAATTGGCGGGACGGTCTTGGACTGGTTTCGTTAATTCCTGGCCAGGAGAACTCACCGGGTGATCTTCGGGGAGTGTAAGTCTTCCCCCAGGGACCTCACGTGTGGAGTCCCGCAGGGTGTGATTCTGTCCCCCCTCTTGTTTAACATCTATATGCAGCCATTAGGGGAGATCGTGAGAGGGTTTCAGAGCATGCAGTGTCATCAGTATGCCATCTCTTTTTCCATTGACCCAGGCCATGCAGTCTCTTTATTTTCCCAGTGCCTGTCGGCTGTGGGGGCTTGGATGACATTGAGCCACCTGCAGCTGAATCCTGACAAGACGGAGGTGATGTTGGTGGGTGAGGGCCTGGAGGGCCTGGGAGTGGTTGAATCTCCTCTTGTGGGGGTGTGTGTTCGCCTTCCATGGTCCCGCAGGTACGGAGTCTGGGTGTGGTCCTCGGTTCACGGCTCAGCCTGGAATCTCAGGTTGTTGAAATTATTTTTGTGCATGTTGTTTGCCGCCCCGAGCTGCCTTTGGATAAATAAAGAAAACACAACATGGACACACCAGGAAGGAACACAAAAGTCTTTAATAAAACAGGGAAACAGCAACAGGGGGCAACAACAATGGGGCAGGGAGGGGGACGTGGCAACAAAAGGGGGGGCAGCGCCAGCAGCGGCAGGTCCGGGACACCTGGTCAATAGGGCCAGCGACCCCGCATCTGACGCCAGTGTTCGGCCTGCACGTGGTCCAGCTGGTGGAGCCACTCCAGGATGTGCAGGAGGAGCTCCAACAACTCCCCCTGCTCCCGGGTCCACTCCGCGATCATGGATTGCACTGAATGGGACACAGGGAGAGCAACAGCACCAGGGGCACACCCCACACGCCGACAGCCACCACCTGGAGGAGCAACCGGACCCAGCACCAAGCACCACAACCCACTGCATCACACTCCACATCACACTCAGCTGCTCAGCACCCATGGTGCCACCGCCCATCCAGCGCCACCACCACAGACGGCCCGCACCAACAGGGGGTGACAGCAGAGGGGAGCGGCAGGGTCACACCAATGCACAGGCGGGGCCAGGGGGTACCCGGCCGACCGCCCACCGCCAATATCACTCCGAGAGCCAGCCCAGGCAGCAGCACCCAGCAGAGTAGCCGCCAGGGGAACACACACCACACAACCGGTGCACACACCACACAATTGGCGCACACCAGCATACACCAAGCACACCCCCTGCACACAACTACACAGATGGGGCCAGGAGGGCCACCAAGGGGAAGAGGCACCCAGCCGCCAAAGCAGCAACAGAAGGAAGGCAGGACAGACCACCACATAACAGCATTTTATTGGTGCTGAGGGACTGGGGGCCCCCAAGCACAGAGAGGCAGAGCAGGGGGCGTGCAGGTGCACCCCCGACCGGGCAAGTGAAGCACAACAGGAGGGCACAGGAGCGCCCGCGCAGAGCGGGTGAGGGCAGCAGGGCAGCCCAAGCGGGATGGAGCAGCGGTCACCCAGAGGGGACGATGAGTTCCAGGGAACCAGGCAGCAGCCAGCAGTGATGCAGATGGCAGCGCACAGTCCAATCATAGGCACAGTGGGAGGGGGGCAGGCAATGCACTGGCCAAGGCACCAGGGTGACTGCGAGCTGGTGGCAGCGAGGGGCCGCTCATGGACGGTCCGGTGAGTGCTCCTGGGGCGGCGACCCCTGCGCTAGACCCTCCCAGGTGAACAGACCCCGTCAGAAGCCTTGGGAGTGCATATGAGCATCCACCAGGGAGCGGGGAAGGAGGAGGTCCTCTCCAGCGGCCGCAGCCCGCACAGCTGGAAGGTTCCTCACTGATCTAAGGGTGGTGAACTCCACAGTGGAGGGGTCCCCGGTCTATAGCGGCCCACCAACCTCGGGGGACAGCAAGCCCAGGTCCCACAGGAGAGCTCCCACATCTGACGGCACAGACGGGATGCCGCGGGCATGCAGGAGGCTTCCGGTGTACAGGCCAGCAACAGGGGGACCCCCAGACAGCAAGGCGAGGCCGAACCTGGGTAGCTCCGTCAGCAGGCGAGCCGCCGTTTACTCCACAGCGGTCCATGGCACGACAGCAGCGGGTGGGTTCCCCCAAGGTGGCTGGCACAGGAGGTGAAGCCGAGCTCTAGGGAACAGCCCCGGCATGCTGGGGCCCCAACCTGGTGACCCATCGTCCACATGTACCATGACAGGAGCCGAAAGCCATCCTCCGCCGACAGGGGATTGCCCACCAACAGCTGCACATCGGGGCTCAGCCAGAGGGCCACCAACAGCATGTCCACACAGGATGACCACCCCTCCCTGACATCCCTGGCTGAGGGCCCCGCAGAATTACTGGCCATGGCAGCTGCGGGGCCCACTCTGGTGCAGCAACAGGCAGGAGACAGAGGGCTGCCACGACTGGGACAAGCACGGAACGAGTGACTACCCTTGTCCACAGGTGACCTTGCATGCCAGAGATAGTCCGGCCCGCTCTGGACTGGGCACCATAACCCACACACAGGAAAGACGGGATGCAGTACAGGTGCCGAGTGATGAAGGAGGCCATGGCCGGGCACTGCACCAGGGCAAGGAGCTGAGCCAGGCATTGTATCCACACCGCGCACAGCTGCAGCATGCAAAGCAGACCCTGGCAGGGGGGACTGTAGTGCAGGTGCGGAGGCAGGGGTACTCTGGGGTGAGCGCGATCCCATCCCTCCCAGCGGCCATGCAGCCTGCGCACTCGTGGGGATGCTCAGCCGGACCTGGCACCCGGTTGCATCCCCAACACACACCCCGGTGCAGCACCAATTGGTGCCCTTCCCCCACCGGCCTACACAGTACATAAGGGACCCGCTGCAGGCGGGCGGGCATGGGGCAGTGGGGCTGTAGCACGGTATCAAGCAGCACAGTGAGAACGGCGACCCCAGGCTGGGCGGACACAGAGGAGCTCCCACGATACCAGGGGAGAGTAGGCCGTGCCACGGGCCATACAGCAGAGTGCGCAGCAGCCAGGGCACATGCCAGCAGAGGGTGGCTGGGAGTGGGGAGCTGCAGAACCATGCTGCTGGGGGACAAGGACCCAGAGCCCAGGGACATGCTTCTGCACCTCCTGGGCGCAGTCCTCCTCCTGCAGTGCAGGTTGCTACAGCAGATAGCCCTGCTCCACCTGCCGGGTCACCAGTCTGTCCTCCTGGGGGCATGGCGGCGAAGGGCAGAAAACTTCTGGAGGGTGGCAATTATGTGATGGGTGAGGCGGGCAGCCTTCCGATGCTGTGCTCTGTTGGGCTCCATGGTGTCCCAGCAAGGCCAGCTCGTCCTGGCCCGGTGGACCCTCAATGTGTACACCCGCCATGTTACCATACCAACCCTGCGACGGCACTGGTCACGCTCCCGCAGCAACGACTGGTGTGAGAACATGTTGGCCAACAGGACGGACGGGGAATGGTCGGACCACTTCCAGATGTCTCGCTCCCCCTGACCCGCTTGGGGGAGCTCCTCAACCCCCACCTCTGGAGGCGGGAGACAAGACACCGCGTGGCCATGGCGGTGTGGCGGCTGGCCATCCCCGATTCCTGTAGGAGCGTGTGGGAGCAGTTTGGGGTGGGCACCACCACCATGAACAGGGCCCTCCACAATGTGTGTGACCTGCTCGTGGAGCTCCTCTTGGAGCGGGACATCCAGCTCCATGACCCTCAAGGAGGTGATGCATGGGTTCGAGGAAATGGGGTTCTCACATAGCATCGGGACCATTGACAGCACCCACATCCCCATCATACGCCTCCTCAAGCAAAGATCGACCACATGAACTGAAAACAGGCCTTCTCCATCGATCTGCAGGCCACAGTGACTCATAGGGGCCTGTGTATAGATGCGTACACAGGCCAGTCGGGGCGGAGCCCTGACGCGCGTATCCTGCGTGCCTCCAACTTCTATGCATGCATGTTCGATGGGGAGATCGCCCCCAACCTGTACCACGTGATAGTGGGGGTTCCCATGGCCACTGTTGTGATAGAGGACCCCGCCTACCCGCTCAGCCTGTGGCTCATGCGGGCCTATCCAGTGGCGCGCAACCCAGACCACCGCCTGTTCAATGAGCGCCTGTCATCTGCACGCAGCGTGGTGGAGCGGGACTTCAGGTTCCTCAAGACACGCTGGTACCTCCTGATGAACAGGAGCCACTTTGCCATGGACCACACCCCCATCCTCATCCTGGCAGCATGCATCCTGCACAATGTATGCGAGACAGGGGGCGCTGCCCTAGACGACCCACCACTGGTGCACAGGGCTGGCCCCGTGCCCCTGTACCAACATGCCCAGGGAAGGATGTTCTGGCACTTCTCAGAGGAGAACTGGGACGCCACCTGCCTTGACATTCTTGCTCAAGCAGCCGAACACCGGGCAGTGCCCGACCCACACCCATGTCCATGGTCCTGTGAACCCCTTCAATAAAGCTGGGTCCTACCCATTACCTGCAACTGTGCCTCTATTCCATGTGTGGGCCAGGGGGTGCCGGAAATGGTTCTCATGGGTTGCCTGGGTGCGAGCACCCTCCCCTCACTGTCGGCCACATGGTGTGTGGGCCCCCCACAAAGCCCTGCCGGCCAACACTCGCCGGCTCACCTGTGCAGGTTCAGTGTACACCTGTTCCGGCCACCTCAACTGCATGAGGTCTCACTTGGCAGGCCCCCGGCCCCGTTGGCTGGGCAGGGACTGTACCCAACATGCCGGTGCCCTCCTGCGTGCCACACCCTCCCAGTCACATGTCCCGGGACAGAGGAAGCAACAGCACGGTAGAGGTACAATACGTTTATTGAAGGGGGAACTGTACAATGGAAGGGGGCTGGGGGTTAACGTCTGGGGTGCCTTCTCCCCCTCTTGGCCACACCACTGGGGCTTGCACGCCGGTGTGCCCTGGCCGCAGCCGACCACAGCAATCACCAGCCAGATGGCCTGGCCTCCCTGTCGTCCACCGGCCTCTCCACACCGGCCTCCGCTGATGGTCCCTGCGTGGAGAAACAAGAATGGGGTAAGCGATCCTCATGTGCACTCACCTCTGTCCCATGTCGGGGCCCAGGCCAGTGGGTGTGTTACGGAGAAACATGGGGTCACACACGTGTAACACGGGACTACATGTTTGTAAGGTTGAAAATGAGAACTGTAGAACTCAAATTAGGCCTCTCACACGTCACCAGTCTACAGGAACTACAAGAGATAACAGAAAGTGTATTCAAAACATCTGGCTTGCTAGACAGCCTGTGGAGATGTAAATGAACTTCCATGTTTGCCTGGGTTGACTACGTGCCCGGACCCATGATCCCCCAAGGCGGGAAATCCAAGACAAAAGGAGGCTAAATGCTATATAAAGGGGAGTAAGATACAAAGAGAAAACTTCTTCTTGCAAAGCTGCTGCGAGAGACATCTGCATACGAAGGGAGCAGCCAGCCTACAGCAGGCTGGGAACAGCATGAACTGAGAGACAGATTCCGCTCTCTAAGCCAAGTGCCCAACCAGTCACCTTATGGCTGAGAAACCAGAACTTCTGGACTCGCTAGGGTAAGATGAATAACTTAGGAACTCAACCAGTATAAGTTAGGAATGCGTTATATTTACCTTTTATTTCTATTACCACTCTGTTTAACTATCTTGTTTATGTAATCAATAAACTTACTTCTTATTTTATGAAGAAGTGGTCAGTGTCTAATATTGGAACACAAGTGAGCTACAAGAGCCCTCAAGCTCTTGCGAACCCAGAGAGTAAAGAGTCTGTAAACGGGAAGGACTGGGCCCTTGGGTGACAAAGGAGTTTCATTGTGGCACATTTGAATTAGCCAGTGAGAGAAACTGATTCAAGAGAACTGTGCGCAAGGGAAACTGAGTCACTCAAACCCGGTAAAGTGGGGGTGCAGATCCCCAAATCCGTGACAGGGTGCCCCATGGTCATCCTGGGAGCACCCAACTCCCCACACGAGCATAACACATGCCGTATGGCAATCCCTGTTGTGCGAAGCCCCTGGACAGCCCACCCATGGTATTATGGCACATGCCCGTTCCAGTACAGCATCACTGAGCAGGTACATATGCCTTTGGCAATGGCTGTTGCTCCCCAGCCCGTGTAGTGCGTGTGCTTGGAGTGGGTTCTACAATGTGTTCCCTACCGGGGTCCTGCCTCTCGCGGGTCACCAGATTCCCAGTGAGGCCCCCCAAGTGTTTCACCCCCTACTCGCAGGGGCTCGGTGTGCTGTGGCCTTAGCGGAGGAGGTGGGGTGGCCACCATGGGTGGTTGGTTGTCACGGGGTGCACGGTCCTGGGGTGGGGGTGTCAACGCCCAGTGGAGAGGTTGGGGTGACAGCGGGGGTGGGACCACGGGGGGTGCGGGCTGGAAGGGCATCCCCGCAAGCGGGTCCGGTTACCCTATGTGGGGGAGGGGGACCCCGTGGACCAGGCCTAGATAGGGTTGTTGCTGGGGGAACCATGGGTGGCCGAGGCGCAGGGGGGGCACCTGCACCAGTGGGAAGCCGCCATGATGTTGGTTGGCTGCCAACCCTCCTTCTGCAGCATGGCGGGGCCTGTTGCATTGGGGGTAATGTCGCAGTGCCTCCATGGCCTCCCCCATGAGGTCCATGAACTGTGCAGCCTGACCCTCTAGCCCGTCACAGGCGCACTGCTGCTCACATTGGAGGGCGGTGAGACCTCGTGCCAACTGAGGCCTCGTGCACCTCCAGGCTGCCTTGTGCTGCAATGGGAAGGGGTACCGTTAGTGTTTTCCGGCCCCTGGCCCTGGCTGCTGTGCCTCAGTCTGGACCGTTCCCCCCCAAACCCCCCCAGCCCTGCTGGGGAGATCGTACCTGGATCCTGTTCCTCCACTTCCTGGGGGACGTCCCAGTTCTCTGCTTGCTCTGTGCATGCCCCCTGTCCCTGTGGCTGGCAGGCCTGTGGGTGTTGGAGGCGCGTACAGAGTGTGGTGGTCCGGCGCTCGGATCCTTGGGGTGCCTCCTCCCCCTGTGGGACGGGGTTGTCACCTCTCACTTCCTGGCTGACCTCACCAGGGGCACTTCCCCCCCCATGCTCTGTGGGGTCTGTCAGGGGGGGTTGCATGGTGGCCCTGCACCTGGTGAAGATGAGTCACTTGTTAATTATTATTATTATTAACAACATTTATATAGTGCCAGCAGTGTACCTGGCACTTTGCAAAGTAATAAAATAGACACGGTTCCTGCCCCTAGGGCTTACAATCTGAGAGACAGGAGCTGGGGGAGAGACTTAGGAAGGGGAACAGAGGGAGAGACAAGGGGTCTAACATTCATGAAGATGCGAGGTCTCAAGTGCACGTACTTGGCTTGGTTACGATGAGAATGACAGCAGGCAGGTCCATGTTGCAAGGATAAGGGTAAACCGATCGTAGGTATAGGAATAGTGGCTCAGCAGGATAAAGAGTCAGACAGAGCAGAGCGAAAGAGGTGAGTTTTAAGGA
The DNA here is from genome assembly GCA_003113815.1 of Sphenodon punctatus. Lineage (NCBI taxonomy): Eukaryota > Metazoa > Chordata > Lepidosauria > Sphenodontia > Sphenodontidae > Sphenodon > Sphenodon punctatus. The sequence goes on along the minus strand of QEPC01009638.1, from coordinate 2,942,963 downwards.
GAGATTTGAAGGTATGAAGGGAGGGGGCAAGGCGGATGTGGACAGGGAGGGAGTTCCAGGCATGGGGGGCAGCAAGTGAGAAGGGACGAAGGCGCTTAGGGGAGCAGGGAAGGCGTGGAAGGGTGAGAGAAGGGACAGAGGAGGAGCGAAGTGCACGGGCTGGAGTATGGAGGGCGATAAGTGCAGAGAGGTAGGGGGGAGCAAGGTTGTGAAGAGCTTTATAGGTGAAGACTAGGAGCTTGTGCAGGATTCGTTCAGGAAGGGGAAGCCAGTGAAGCGAAGAGAGGAGGGGCTGCACATGGTCGAAGCGACTGGCGAGGTAGATGACCCTGGCAGCAGAGTTTTGGACAGAGATGAGGGGAGAAAGGTGAGACCGGGGAAGGCCAGTGAGAAGGAGGTTACAGTAATCGAGGCGAGAGATGACCAGAGCATGAACAAGAGTTTTGGCAGACGAGACAGAGAGAAAAGGGCGAATCTTAGCAATGTTATGGAGGGAGAAGCGACAGGATTTAGCAACAGAGTCAATGTAGGGTTTAAAAGAAAGGGGTGAGTCAAAGATGAAGCCTAGGCTACGGGCTTGGGGGACAGGCAGGATGGTGACTCCATCAATAGTTATTGACAGTGAGGAAGGAGAGGAAGGATGAGGGGGGAAGATAAGGAGTTCAGTTTTAGCCATGTTGAGTTTGAGTTGACGTTGAGACATCCAGGTAGAGATGTCAGAGAGACAGTTGATGAGACGAGCTTGAACAGAGGGAGAGAGAGAGGGAGTAGAGAGATAGAGTTGAGTGTCATCAGCATAGAGGTGGTATTGGAAGCCATGGGAGGCAATGAGTTTGCCTAAGGATGAGGTATAGATCGAGAAGAGGAGAGGGCCAAGAACAGAGCCTTGAGGAACACCAACTGAGAGGGGGAAGGAGGAGGAGGCGGAGTTGGAGAGAGACACATTAAAGGAGCGGTCAGAGAGGTAGGAGGAGAACCAGTTATGGACAGAGCCACAAAAGCCAAGGGAGTGAAGGGAATCCAGCAAGAGTGAGTGGTCAACAGTATCGAAGGCAGCAGAGAGATCAAGGAGGACAAGAATGGAATAGAGACGTTTAGATTTAGCCACCAGAAGATCGTTGGTGATCTTAGCGAGAGCAGTTTCAGTAGAATGAAGGGGGCGGAAGCCAGATTGGAGGGGGTCAAGGGAGGAGTTGGAGGATAGGAAGTCAAGGCAGCGGGAGTAGACAACACGTTCAAGCAGCTTGGAAGCAAAAGGAAGGAGTGAGACAGGACGATAGCTAGAAGGGTCAGAGGGGTCAAGAGTGGACTTTTTGAGAATAGGAGAGACTGTGGCATGTTTGAAGGCAGAAGGGAAAGAGCCAGTAGAGAGGGAGAGGTTGATGATGTGCAGGAAGGAAGGGGCGACAGTGGGAGTAATGGAGGTGAGGAGGCGGGAAGGAATGGGATCAAGGGGGCAAGTGGAAGGGTTGGAGGAGGAGAGCAGAGAGGAGATTTCCTTAAGGGAGGCAGGGGAGAAGGAGGACATGAGAGAAGGAGGGGGAGGAGGGAGAGGGGTGGGAGTGGGAGAGAGGAGTGGGAAGCGATGTCGAGGCGGATCTTGTCTATCTTGGAGGTGAAGAAGGAGACAAGATCCTGAGCAGAAAGGGAAGAAGGAGGGGGAGGACAGGGAGGCTTGAGGAGGGAGTCAAAGGTAGAGAACAGATGATCTGATAACATGATCTCCCTAGAATGACATAACTCCTCGCCCAATAACAGGGCAAATACCTTCGAGGAAAGAGAGTCATTCCATCTGACCTGAACTCTACTGCTACTTGATTCCCTACTTTTACACAAAGATTTAGGGAAATTCTTCAGAGCACAACCCCTGATATCTACAATAAGTGCATGGTGATCACTCTCTGGGCGGGGGATTACACTAAAATTCTCGAAACGACCTCGCTGAAATGTCTGAGTTATAAATACTCAACTGTACGTTTCCCATTACTTTTGGCAAATGTGAAGTCCCCCTCCGAATCTCCACTCCCGCTACCAATCAGTAGCAGGAGACTATTTTTGAGAAGTAATTCAACCATGGCAGCCCCAGCCTTATTCCTTACAGGGTCTCTAGAACGCCTTACTGGGGACCAATCTATATTCATCAGGCCTGTCTCTAATTCCCAATCTTGTGGAGGCCCCATCCTTGCGTTCCAGTCACCCGCTAAAACCCACAGTGCTGTAGGAAACTGTTTGTCCAGCTGATCAAACACAGCCCCCAAAGCCTGTCAGATATCGGGACTATAATACTGCAAAGTAGGAGGGGGAATATAAAGATTGAACAAAAGAAGCTGGATTCCAGATTATTTGTTATATGTAAAGTGCTCCAAGTGCCATGGCAGGGGGTGCTGTATCTAAACAAAGATGATGATGATGATGATGACGACGATGGAGGGGGTCCATTAAATATGTGGGACCCAGGCTGTTTAGGGATTTACAGATCAAAACGAGCCCCTTGACTTGTGCCTGGAGTGCTACTGGCAGGCAGTGCAGACTCTGAAGCACTGGTGTTATGTGACCCACCCTCGTCAAAAGTTGGGCCGCCACATCCTGCACAAGCTGCAGCCCCCGAACAGACTGGCTCTGGCCAACAGATTTGTCGTAACCAAGCCAAACTAAGAATGATTGCTTACTGAATGGTAATCATTGATAGTTAACGGAGCTATTTATTTTATCTATTTATTTATTCAATTTTATACCCTTCCCATCCCTTCCTGTAAGGTTCAGAGAGGCTTAAAATAGAGGCCCTTTTCAAACAGGCAGGGGGGATGTGTGTGTGCCATGGGGGGCGGAGGGAAGAGGCCATTTCACAGATGAGGAACTGAGGCTGAGAGAGAGTGATTTGCCCAAGATCACCCTCTGAGTTCATGGTGAAGACCGGGTATAGAGCCAGACGAGCTGCTGAGGGACGGATCCCCACGGTGCCCTGTGGTGGGCAAGTGCTGCGTCCACACTGCGGGGCCAGTGCAGGGAGCTGGGCAGATGAACATGTGCTACCATGCTTGGGCAGCCTTGCCCCATGGGGGTAAACGCTGCTACATAATGTGTCCTCGGACTATTCCTGAGGACGCAGCATGTAGCAGCGAGCGGCTTGTCCCACCATGTAGCGGGGAAACATCTGGCAGCAGCCAGACGCATGATGCACTGCATCACATGGACTGGCTGCCCAGGGTGCATTGTAGTCTCAGGTGGCTGCACCCAGGATTTGAACCCTGGTTTTCCTTGGATGTATTCCAAAACCGTCTGGATGAGCCTCAGTGTACAATGCCGTAAGCAAAGGCCTTGCTCCTGGCTTGGCGCAGGGAGTTGGAGTGGTTGACCCTACAGAGACCGCGTGCAACCCCCACTCATGCACATGCCCACAAACTGCATGCAAGTCCGGACGGGGAGGAAGGAACTGAGATCAAGGACTGCGATCTTAAAGCCCTCCGCATGGGACCTGCGTGGGTCCGGTGCAGGATCCATGTGGATTCCGCAAGGCACGACGTCCCCCCGAGGGACTGGCACATGGTTTGCGTGCATGTGTGTGAGTGGGGGCTGCACGCGGTTTACGCAGGCCATGGGATCAGCCCCACCATCTGGAGGGAACTGAGGAGCCCGATCCCCTGTTGAGCTAAGGCCCGATGGCGGGATCCCCAAGCAGCAGGTAGTATTCGAGTGCAGATCGCCATCAGGACAAGGCTCCAGGAGCAGCTCCAGAACAGAGCCAGGGCCTAGGCCATTCGGGGCCCCAAAAACTAGCTGTGTGATCTCAAACTCAATCTGCTGCTCTACAGGCAGAGAATTCGGGGCCGGCTTAATATGATCACGGCTGCCCAAACTGGTGCGTCCCCCTGAACGCTGTAATGTTTCAGCCCCACGTTAACAAATGAACCAAGCAGCTAAAGATGCTCTGTACCTTTAAGACTCCCTCAGAGTCTGTAGTGCGCCATGACAATCAGGCCAACTCATGACAGCTGGACCCAGAAGCGGTTTGGCTATTTAGTTGCCTCAGCTCCGGTGTAGAAGCGCTGGTTATTCTGAGTCTCAGCATCATTGCCAGCCCTCTTGTTCTTGTATCGTCACTCTCCTTGTTGCCTCGCCATCATCTTCTGGTTTCTCAAGTTATGTGAGTCTGTTGTACTTGTATCCCGTGCGTAGCTTGTTGATCCTTCTGTATTGTCCCCCTTGTTTTCACACTCCTGCACGCTCCCTCTCCTTGGTTCCCTTGTCTCTCAGTCAAGTCACACCGATACCCAGGGCTGGACTTAGGAATTTTGTGCCCCTAGGCCCTTCTCAGGCTGCTGCCCCCAAGCCGAGTCCTGCCCCCATGTGGTGTGTTTTTAGGTGGGGGAGCTCCATGTGAATGATACGGCGCACGCCTACGGTGACTGGGGATGCGTGCATGTGTCTGGCCAACATGCATCCCCACTCACCCCCTGCTTCTCCCCATGCATGAAGGAACCGGGGAAAATGGAGGCTGCTCTGTGGGTGTGGATGAGCAGGGTAAGAGTGGGGATGCATGTGCAGCCATGTGTGTACTCCACCCATGTGTGCCCATGGATCCTACAGCTGGCGGAGCCATGTAAAAACAGCATGTGAGGAGCCACTAGAAGAAGAACAGAAGTCTGCTGCCTTGTAAAAAAGGTTCTTTGAGATGGCTCCTAACATTCTCACAACACCCACCTTTCCAGCCCCACATGGAATTTTTTTCTTATATTCTTAGAAAGGGTTAGAAGGAACTGTCATTCTGGGGGGGAGAGTGCTTTTTATACTAGAGGAGCTCGAGACCATCACGTGGTCTATTATTTGAATAGGGTGAGCGCGCACAACCTGGTTGTGAGAATGTTGGGAGCCATCTCAAAGAACCTTCTTTACAAGGCAACAACCTTCTGATCATTCACATGGGGAGGAGTTGTTTGTAAACAAACAACTTTATCTCCCAGTCCATAAGTGTCCTGCTGCTGCAGCACTACTAGCAGGCAGAGGCAGGTGAGGGATGGGGATCCAGGCAGCAGGCTTTGGCTGTGGGCAGCTGCCTCAGGTGTGCAGGGAGAAAAACAAAAACGGAGCGGGGCAGAGCCTGTCAGGATTGCCGCCCCCCCCCCCGAAAATGCCGCCCAAGGCCTGGGCCTAGGAGGCCTGCCCCTAAGTCCGGGCCTGCCAATACCCCATCCCTTGTCCACCTTTCCTAGTTTTCACCACTTCCCTCCAGTTTACTGTATTGTAGGGTATTCCTTGCCTCAAGCCCTCCCCTCTGACACTCCCAGTGTTACCCCCTGGATTACAATGGGTGTTTTTACACACACATTTCTCCTGCATGTTTGCTGTTACATCCTGAACTTTCTGTGTGTCTAAATCACTCACCCAGTTCTTAAACATCCGGCTCTTTCACCTTCTGTGTAGAACTTATCCCAGAAATTTTGTGTGTAAAAGGTTCTCCTGGTAAACTGCTTTGCTCCAGGCANCTGGATTACAATGGGTGTTTTTACACACACATTTCTCCTGCATGTTTGCTGTTACATCCTGAACGCAGTGTGTGTGTGAAGAATGCATCCGGAACTTACTTGTGGACTTGTAAACCCAGAAGATTGAAAGACCAGCTCTTTAAGGTGTGTGTAAAAGTGCCCAGTGTCTTCCTCTTGCTCTCCCTTCTCTTCCCCTTCCTTGAGCATTGCTACTGCGGTGACTCAGTCCCCTGTGAGGACTTGCGGCCGAGGCCGTGCTCAGCCATATAAGATCCTGAGGGGATCTCTTATACCCCTTGGTCTGTCGGCCTTGAGGAGAAGAGGCAGCGGCACAGTGAAGTGGGTGTCCCTGGGCAGCTCTCCCTCTCACCATCCCTCAGCAGGCAGGGGGACAGGGCAGGCAGCAGGAAAATGAAAATGAGCACCTTGAAAGGCCGCCACCATGCATGTGCCACATAAATCTTGGGGGGCTGCATGGGAAGTTGAACTCAGGCAGTCTAAGCCTGGGGTTGTGCCAGGAGGCAGGCTCGGAGGTAGGACAAGCAAAGCTTTAGCCTGCTGCCATGAGCCTCCCTTCCAACTGCTTCTGCGGAGCTGCCTGGAGGGGAGGGGACTTAGCTGTCCGCGCAGGATGATCATCTGACTGCAATTCCTCCTTGTCACAGTTGCAACCCCAGCAGCAGTGGAGGAGTCAGGCCTGAGCTGGACAGCTGAACCCACCCTACTCTGTTACCCAGTGGGGGGGGAGGTACGGGGGGCTGAGAGGGGCCTCCCAAAGCCTGCCCTACCCTGCCCAAAGCCAGGCAAGGTGTCTGACAGTGTACACATGTAGTAGCCAGTGTGGAGGGAGGGAGCTCTGACAGCTGCCTGTCACTGAACGCCGCTGATAGAGGCAGTGTGCAGCACATGCTGTGGATCCCCGCCCCCCTGGGGAGCGGGACCTGGGGCGATCGCCCCAGTCTGCACTGGCCCCCGTGGTAAGGACAGCCCTGTTGGTGTCTCTCTTGAGGGGCTGAAGCAGTGGTGTATCAACTCCCACTCTCTGTTCTTACTTATCCCTTCCTCCCCTCCTTCTCTTACACTATGGGTGAAAACAGACATGACGCCGCTAACCACCCTTGGGGGTGATGTATGCATGTTTCAGGGCTGCATAGGGCACCAATACAGCCCTGCAACATGCATAAATCACCCCCAAGGGTGGTTAAAGGGTGGTTAGCATCATGTCTGTTTTCACCCACTGCCACACTCGGAACAAGCGGCAGTGTTTAGATGCTGCCACATTCAGCATCGCTGAAAGCCCATAGACTCCCCCCTCTCTTTTATGCCTTCGCTCTGTGCAATATTGCTAAAATCCAGCCCTGCCGTACCGTTGCCACCGCAAAAATCCTAGTCCATGCTGTAGTCATCTCTCGCCTTGACAACTGCAATTTCCTCCTTCCTGGGTCTCCCCCGGCTCTGCTGCCAGTCATCCACCTTGCCGGCTGCTTTGACCACGTACAGCCCTTCCTCTCTGCCCTACACTGGCTCCCTTTGCGTGACGCATTCAGTACAAGCTCCTGGTCTTCACCTTCAAGGCTCTTCATGGCCCATTCTCCACTCTTTCATTCTGCCACTTTCCTGCCCAGGCGCTTTGCTCCTCCTCTGCCCCCACCCTCGCCTGCTTGTGATTCCCCTCCTCCTCTAAACACCTTTGCCCCTTCTCTCTTTTTGCCCCCCCCCCCCGCGCCTGTAACTCCCTCCCTGGATACATTCATTCTGCTCTCTCCCTCCCAACTTTCAAATCCCTCCTGAAAACCTACCTCATCATGAGTGAAATTGCATCCTCTCTTCCCCCCTCCTCACTCAGAATTTCTGCCCTGTAAGTAGGTTAAGTATGGCTTGTACACCTACAACTTTTTATTTATTTATTATTATTATTATTATTATTTTGTACTCTATCATTTTGTGTTAAGGTTTTTTTGCGGGGGGGAATGAGGTGGGTGTAGTTTGTGTGGGGGTCATGGGGAGTGGGTTAGGGTGGACAGGGTCAAACCCCCGGTGAGAGGAGGGGAGGTGCTCCTTGGGGAGGGTTGGAGGGACTCCCTGTGAGGGGGAGTCCCAGGGGGGCTTCATTGTATATTGTAAAAATGATTGTCGAGGGGTTGGGGTCATTTAACAACGTATATTGTAATTGTTTATGTTTGATTGTGGAAGGGCCCCGCTGCCTGGTGGGAGCAGGAAGATGTGGGGTGGGTTGGAGAAGGAGCCCATCCCTGGTGGCAGCAGGGAAGGCGTGTAATGCGTAGGGATGGGATAGACTGTAATATGAATAGGATACTGTAATACTGCAATATGAATTTGTTCGGGTTATTTCAATATGGGTGGGTTTTTTTTCTCTCTCTCTATATTGTGGGCCCTGCGGACCATATTGTATTTTGTATGCGGTGCGATGGGCTGTTTCATTTTGTTGTGAGCTGCCTCGAGTCGCCTGTGGCGAGAGAGTGTGGGATACAAATAAGAAATGTCCCCGGTAGGGGTGGGAAACTGGTAGAATCCGATAATGCCGGTACCGGGCGTACTGGCATTATCGGATTCGACCCGGTAATCCGGACCAGGTACCGGATTCCGGGGTACCAGATTTTTTGCATTGCAGCCATTTAAAAATGGCTGCAATGTAAAAAAACTTAAAGCCCCAGCTAAAAAGTTTTTTTAAAAAAACCCCTCCCCGAGTCCAGGCTGCGCGGGTGGAAGGGGGGACACCCCCCACCCACCCTGCCCAGCCTGGATTTTTGTTTTAAAAAAGAAAAGAGTAAGACCCAGAGGCGAGGCGAGCCCACCCCCCAGCACCAGCGGCTGCAGCGTCCCCGCAGCCGCCGGTAAGTATGACCCGATCCCTGGGGTGGGGTGGGGTGTTTAACACCCCCCCCCCCCCAGGGATCACCCCTACTAACGTTCAGTGCGCTTACCTTTGGGAGCTCCGGAGGCGGCGGGCGGTCCGGCGGCCTCAGCGCCGGCTGTGGCTGCCGGCGTCAGGACGCTGTAGGCCTTCCGAGGAACTTCCGGGTTTCACCGGTGTTGACTCCTGGTGGCAGCAGGGGACACAGCTAAGGCTGGGGGAGAGAGGGAGAGGGATATGGGCTCTGGAGGCAGGGTGGGCAGCCCAGAGGCTGGGGCTAGGAGGTAGTGGATGGGGGGGAGGGAGTGGCTATAGGGGTGGTTCTGGGGTGAGGACGGTATGGTCCTCGGGGGCAGGTGACTCGTCCTCCCAGGGGACCAAGGTTCGTGGTGGAGGTTAGGAGGGTCACCCCCCCACCAAGGGTGAGGATGGATCAGGGTCCAGGGTCCGCCTGTGGGGGGCTGGTGCTGCTGAACGCAAGGTCTGTAGTGAACAAGGCCCCAGTTATCCGGGATCTTATCCTGGTTCGGGCGGCAGACCTTGCGTGCATTACAGAGACCTGGCTGGATAAGGGGGATGGACCAGTTCTGGCGGACCTCGTGCCGGCCGGGTATGCTGTGCAGCACCAGCCTCGTACGGGGGGATGAGGGGGAGGTGTATCTTTTAGGGAGGACTGGTCAATTAGGAGATATCCAGTCCAGGAGATCCCAGGTGTGGAGGCCCTCTATGTGGTGTTTGATTTGGCTGGGGGCAAGCTTGGGGTGCTGCTGGTATCCCTGGCCCCTTCCTGTCCAGCAGAATCCCTTGCCACTCTAGCAGAGCTGGCCTCGGAGGTAGTGCTGGACTCCCCCAGGACCGTGGTACTTGGGGACTTCAACACTCATGTCGATGCTGGCCTTGTAGGAGCGGAGCGGGAGTTCATGGCCGCCATGGCAACCATGGACTTGTCCTAAGTGGTCAACTACCCGACTCGTGGGGGGACATATCCTTGACCTGGTCTTCTGTTCTGGCCTTGAGGTGGGTGATCCATTAGTGGGGGATGTAAGATCTATGCCCTTGTCATGGACGGACCATTATCTCCTTCAGACCAGACTCCTAGCACACCCCCTCCAGAAGGGGAATGGACCAGTTAGGTTGGTCTGCCCTCGGAGGCTGATGGAACCTCAGCGGTTCCAGGAGGCTCTGAGGGAGTTATCCCTGGACCCTGATGGACACTCTGTCGATGTGCTAGTACAGCTTTGGAACATCTTGCTGGGGGCGGCCATCGATAGGGTGACTTCGAGACGTCCCCTGCCCTCGTCTCATCGCCACAGGGCCCCTTGGTTTACCAAGGGGCTTCAGTGTATGGAGCGGGTAGGCAGGAAACTAGAGCGACGCTGGCATCGGACTTGCTCTGAATCTGATCAACTTCTCCATAGGGCCCATTTGTGGTCCTATGTTGAGGCTGTGAGGACATCAAAGAAGGAATTCTTTGCTGTCCTCCTAGCATCTGCAAAGTCACGTCCAGCGGAGCTGTTTCGGGTGGTGTGGGGACTGGTCAGTCCGACCTCCCTCCGCCTGGATGGGGACTTGGCTCAGGCCCACTGTGAGGAGTTGCCACCTACTTTGCAGACAAGATCGCTCAGATTCAGAGTAATTTCGACACTGGGTTGGATGCAGTAGGTGAGGAGCATGAGGTTATGGAGGCACCATCTGGTCGATCTTTCTGGGATGAGTTTCAGGAAGTGATGCCGGCCAATGCGGTGTATGTCTTGGGGTCTGTTTGAGCCACAAGTTGTGAACTAGATCTGTGCCCATCCTGGTTGGTAAAAGATTCCAGGGAGACATTGGGGTCGGTTCTGGCGAGGGTGGTTAACGCGTCTCTTTGTCAGGGGAGGTTGTCTCCCAGTCTCAAGGAGGCTGTGGTGGGCCCCCTGCTGAAGAAGCCTTTGCTGGATGTGGACGCACGCACCAGTTACCGTCCCGTCTCTACTGTTCCCTTTTTAGGGAAGGTTATTGAACGGGCTGTGGCTCTGCAGCTCCAGGTGCATCTGGAATGTATCCATTTCCTTGACCCTTTCCAATCTGAGTTCCGCCCTGGCTATGGTACTGAGACGGCGATGGTGGCTTTGGTGGATGATCTCCGCCGGATGATTTATTTTATTTATTTATTTTTCGGATTTATACCCCGCCCCTCCTGCAACGCAGCTCGGGGCGGCTTCCAACAATAAAAACACACTAAAATTCATTTTAAAACAATCAAATATAAAACAGGGCTAGACATAAATAAACAAATAAATGAATGGGTGGGGGACTAAAATCCTCCCTCCCCATCCTCCCTCCCAAAGGCCTGGGCAAACAGCCAGGTCTTACAGTTCCGCCAAAATGTTAAAAGGCTTGGGGCCAGGCGAGCTTCCTCTGGAAGGGAGTTCCACAGCCGCGGTCCCACCACCGAGAATGCCCTCTCCATCGTGGCCCCCCG
>QEPC01009638.1:2894242-2928352 GCA_003113815.1 Sphenodon punctatus | reverse complement strand
TCGGTGCCATAGCCGGGGCGGAACCCAGATTGAAAAGGGTCAAGGAGCCCGATGTTATCCAGATGAACCTGGAGCTGGAGCGCCACTGCCCGCTCAATAACCTTCCCTAAAAAGGGAAGGTTAGAGACAGGTCGGTAGCTGGCGAGCGCATCTACGTCCAACAATGGTTTCTTCAGCAGGGGGCGCACCACAGCCTCTTTAAGGCAAGGCGGCAACCTCCCCTGCCGAAAGGACGTATTCACTACCCTCGCCATGGAGATGGATGCAGGATGTTCTACATTCTTGATCCTGCTAGATCACTCAGCCACTTTTGATACCGTGGACCATGGGCTGCTGCTGAGATGGCTGCGAGATCTGGGGGGTCTGGACGGGACTGTCCTTGGGTGGTTCCGCTCATTCCTCTTGGGGAGAAGGCAATGGGTGGTGCTGGGAGCTGAAGCATCGAGCCCCCGGGCCTTGACCTGTGGCATTCCACAGGGTTTGAGTCTGTCTCCGCTTTTGTTTAATGTGTATATGCAGCCCCTGGGGGAGGTCGTGAGAGGGTTCGGGGTGTGATGTCACCAATATGCTGATGATACTCAGCTATACCTCTCATTTTTGACCGACCCAGGCCCTGCTGTCTTGTTGCTTTCCCAATGTTTGGAGTCTGTGGAGGTTTGGATGCGGCAGAGCAGACTGAGGCTGAATCCTGATAAGACGGAAGTGATGGTGGTGGGTAGGGGGAGGGAGGTGCCGACCCCTCTGCCCTCCCATAGCCCAGCAGGTTTAGAGTCTGGGGGTGGTTTTGGATCCAGGCCTCCATCTGGATTGGCAGGTGGAGTCAGTGGCTAAAGCTGCCTTTTGCCAGCTGTATCTGGTGCGGAGGCTGCGCCCATACATCTCCAGACCCAACCTGGCCATTCTTATTCATGCCTTCATCACCTAGAGGCTGGATTACTGCAATGCGCTCTACGTGGGGCTTCCCTTGGTTCTGGTTCGGAGACTGCAGCTGGTGCAGAACGCGATGGCCCGTTTCCTTACAGGGACGAGGCGATGGGAGCATATAACACCGGTGCTCCACACTCTGCAGTGGCTGCCGATAGCGTACCGAGCAAGATTCAAGGTGTTGGTGTTGATCTACAGAGCCCTAAATGGTCTGGGCCCCTCATACCTTGGGGACCGCCTCGCCTTCCGCACCCCAGGGCAACCCTTGTGGCCTGCCGGGGGCACCTTCCTGAAGGTCCCCCATGTTAAATGGGGGGCCACAATGTAGAGGGCGTTCTCGGTGGCTGGGCCGCAGCTCTGGAACTCCCTCCCAGAGGACGTTCACCTGGCCCAGGGTCTGATGGCCTTTCACCGAGCCTGTAAGACCTGGCTGTTCGCCCAGGCCTTCGGAGGGGAAGGGGGGAGGATAGGGTAGGGAGGGGGTGAACTTTTTGGGGTGGGAGGGTAGTTTTAATCACTCACAGTGATGATGATTTATGTATTTTATTATTGTTTTTATTGTTGTGAGCCGCCCCGGGATGCCGTAGGCATGAGAGGGGCGGCCTATAAATATAAATATATAAATAAATAAATACATTCTAAACCTGTCTTTCCCAATGTTCATCTCTCCCTTGTCTCCCCCATCCTTGTCTCTATTCATTATATTATTAATTATTAATTAATTAATTAATAATGTATTGTTAATTATTATTATTAATTATTATTATTATTTTATTAGCATTTGTATAGCGCCTGCTGTGTACCTGGTGCTTTACAGAACAATGAGATAGACGCTGTCCCTGCTTACGGCTCACAATCTAATAAACACGGAGGGGGAGACAAAGAGAGGGGACATAGGGAGAGACAAGGGATAAATAACATTCAAGTGGATGTGAAGTCTCAGGTGCACGTGCTTGGCTTGGTTGTGGTTAGGCAGGAGTCTGCGGGGAGGGCAGACAGTAAATATTGAGAGGCAAGTTCTAACGCATCGGGAAACGCGTTGAGGAAGGGTAGGGATATATATGTATGGGGCGGGAGCCAGGCAGATATAGATCAGTAGTTGTAGACAGGTCCTTACCTCAAGGGACTTATAATCTAAGAGAGACAAGAATATTTATAAAAATACTACTAATAATAATCACAATTATATTTGAGGGAATTACAATAATCAGGCCTTGAGGTCACCATGAGTGTACCCTGACTTTAGTTTTCTCTTTGGAAATATCCGTGTGTGTGTGTGTGTGTGTGTGTGTGTGTGTGTGTGTGTGTGTGTGTGTGTGTGTGTGTGTGTGTGTGTGTGTGTGTGAGAAAATGAGACTCCTGTACTCTTGCACGGGGACTGGACCTGCCGCTAGGTCTGACACAGAGAGAGAAGACCGAGCGGCATCCATTCATTTTCTCTCCTGGGGATGAGCTGGGATAATATCCCTTCATTGCTAATAAATCATCACATGTTAGTGCAGCTAATGCTTTTCAAACATTAATTACTTGGTTACACTAAAAAATAATCTTTTTAAAAGAGCAGTTAAGGAAAGGCAGCCGTTCAGAATAAAGATTAAGTAGCTGTCAATTGTCTCTGTTCAAAATAGCCTTTTCATTTTGGGTTACAGGTGAGCACAGCAGCAGCAGAAGTGACTGGCAGTCCGCTAATGTCGTTACTTGCATTCACGGCCTTCTGGATTCATTAGAAACCAACAAAACACAATCTCCAAATTCCAACCCAACCTCTCCCTCCATCAAGGTTTATGAAATGGGTTAAGAGTTTAGCTTGTTGGGGTGAGTGACGTTTTGAAGAGAAGATTTTCCTCTGAGTGAGGAACCCCCAGGGGCGAATTTCCATGTGCTTAACCCTAACACAGCAGGTGTCTCCGGGAAAGGATTTGGTTCTGCTGTGCCTGACACAAAATAAAAATCCCATTTCCCTAATTAGGGATCATATCAGCACCAAGTTGCCCTGCAGACTCAGAGGGAGGTTGTCCAAAGTGTAACCACGTTGGTTTCTGAGTATGAGACTGGCAAAATGGGATTGCTTTATCCATTGTGTTCAGTCTCAGTAGACCTTAGTGTCTGGTACAGCAACATTTAAACACCGCCCCCAGAATGTAAAAGTTCTCTCTGGTGAGCAGAGTAGATAATTCTGGTCTGCCTGAATGAGAGTTTCTCATGGTTCAGTTATCTAGAGACACTCCTCACAAAGGCAAGTCAGTTCATAGATTTTTGAAGGCCAGATGATACCACTGAGGTTATCTACGTTGGCCTCCTGTATGGCTCCAGTATTGCTGTGTGCATTCATTTACATTTTCTAATGGAAACAAGTCCTTCTTGGAAGATTGTAAGTGACAGAGAAACCCTTCCTTTGGTAGTTTCAATGAAAGCCGAGGGTACCCTGTACCATCCGAATCAGGCCTTTAAATCTCATTCAACCGGTGATATTGTTCTTCAGCACTCTCTGGCTTTTGTGTTATGATCAGAGCTGGAGCTACCAAGAGGCAGCTCAGACTGCTGCCTGGGGCAGATCGCTTGCTCCTGATCCAGCTATCCTGCTGCTGCTACTGAGAAGCTCTGTGCTGGAGGGAGCAAGGGAGGCACTCCTTTCCCTGATCCAGTGTGGAGTTTAGTGGTGGCGGCAGTGGGATCAAGGGGAATCCTGCTGCTGCCACCACTAAACTCCACACTGGATTGAGGGAAGAGCTTTCTAGGGTGGTATGTTGAAAGGGGGGGTCTGCTTCCCACCCCTTCCAGCTGTGGTGGCTGCTTCTTCTGCCCCCTCCAGCGGTTGCCAAACTTCGTGGTGGGGTTTCAAGCTGCCGGGATCCTCAGCAGCAACATAAGGCATGGACTGGCCCTGACCGGAGGTCCAGGCTCTAGGATTGGGTGAGCAGGCTCCAGGATCCAACGGATGGGAGAGACTCCAGGATCTGGCAGGCAGGTGGTGAGAAGAACGAGGGTGTAGGATCCCCTCTGGGATCAGGGAGAGTGGATGGGGCAGGATTCACAGGGCAGTGAGGAGGAAGGGGCAGGCTCCGGGATTGGGCAGGGGTGGGGGGGGAAGGAGTGTGCAAGCGTTGGAATCAGGCATGGTGGTGGGGGCACTCCTGAAACATTCTGGACGGGAGGCTGGGCCAGGGAGTGGGAGGCAGGGCCGGCCTTCACACAGCGACTTGGGGCAGCCGCCCCGGACCCTGCTCTTTCTGAGGACCCTGCAGTGGCCTCTGTTTTCACCAGGACAGGTTGTGTGGGGGCACCACTCCCAAACATGACCACTTTCAGGGCACCGCAGAGGTTTGCCCCCAAGGGGCCTCACATTTTATCTTCACCCTGGGTCCTGCAAATCCTAGGGCCAGCTCTGGTGGGAGGCTGGGGCTCCGAAGACAAGGGGAAGCTGAGTGCCAGCTGTTGCTGCTGCTTTTCTTGCCCCTCTCCAGCTGTTGTCGAGTTTCACGCTGGGGGCAGTGGTTGCCCGAGGGCAGCAAATATCCTCGTGCTGGCCCTGGTTATGATGCATTGTCAGCACGACGGAATAGCTGAAAAGAAATAAAAGGGGTTCAGCTGCTTTTCTGCACCCTGGTGAAGCAGGTCCCTTTCAATTCCCCGGGATCAAGTGGAAATACTACTGTTATGAGAGGGTGGGGAATTACTCCTCTTCTATTTTTAGTAATGACTCTTTTGTTCAATCAAATAGGCATTTATTCGATAATAGCAGAACAATTAGCATACCAATTATTAAAGAGACGCTTGCACTCAACATATGGACCCTCACCTTACTCTGACTACTTCAAACACATACAAAAGCATGTATTCTTACGTGATCAGAGGTCAGCGGTCTGGTTCCAGAAGGACGGCAGGAAGGGGGCCCAACGATGCTGAGAGAAAGAAAGCCTAGCTGCCAGGCACATTGCAGGACTTCCTAAGGAGAAGTCCCAGAGAGGGGCAAATCACCGAAGCTCGTTGGCGCCCTGATAAGGGCTAGTGACCGAGGACCGTGAAGGAAAAGAACTGATCCAGAGGCTGGCCTTATATACAAGTTTCCCTTATTACTTATCCATGTTAAGGGACTGACTGCCTCTTACTCCAGAATGTTCCCCCTTATGGCTATCCATGATTGGGGTCCTTCTGCTTAGTCATTGGTGTGGGGGCTTGCCCTGACTGATAGGGTCTGGTCCACCCCTCCCTCTGGAGGGGGTGGCCTGACTCTTCGGCCCTGGGTCGCCCACACCCTTCTTAGAGGCATCTGGTTGTCTGATAAGGCCATGTTCTCTTGCTCGTATAATTTAACTCTGTTATCAGTTTCTGACCTTCCTTTTTGTCCCTCAATGTTCCTATGAGCTATCAGTTGTTTTGGGAACACGGGGTTTCTGCTCTTTCTCAGCATCATTGTTTTCTCTGACCAATTTGACCATCCTACTAACATTTTCTGTTCTTTTTAAATCAATGAGTTTGCATATGCACTAGATAATATTTTACCTACTTTCTAGCATTTTACATAGTTTAAATATCAGCTACAATGGCCTACACAAAAGTTACATTCAAAGTGTTACATACTTTGGTTACATTTTAACAAAGAGTGAGTTACAGCAACATGCAATGTCTGTTCTGTCACATTTGTGTCAGAGAAGCACTTCTGATTTGGTTACATTGTAGCAAGGAGATTAGCATCTTGTTAGGCCCAAGCCATGTCACAACATAGCTACCACGTTCCACTTCAGTGGAGAAGAAAGCATGTCAGTGGCAAGAAACAGTAGATTTTATAATTGTAAGAAAAGGAAGGAGAAAGGTTAGGAAGGTACTGCCAATGGATTTCAGAAAAGCTGACGTCCACAAACCGAGAGAGCTGGTAGACAAGGTTCCATGGTTGGAAGAACAAAGGGATAAGGAATTTCAGGAGGGCTACTGGTGTCTAAACAAGGTAATATTGGAGGCATCATGATAAGCCAAGCTAAGATGACAAGGGGGATGGAAGACAGGCCAGAGGAGAAAAGGCGCAAAGAATTGGGGATGTTGAGTCTAAAGAAAAGAAGACTAAGGAGAGGGACATGAGAAGTTTTCAAATTTCTAAAAGGACACGACAATAATGATGGTGAACATTTGTTCTCCACTCGCATTAAAGATAGAACTAGAGGGAACAGCCTTAAATTGCAGCCATGTCGAATTTAAGTAGACATAACATTTCCTAATTGTATGAACTGTCAGGCAGTGTAGTAAGATGCCCAAAGAAGTTGTGGAATCTCCTTTCCTGGATGTTTTGAAAACCCAATTAGATGAGCATTTGTCTGCGATGCTGTAGGCAGAGGATATCCTTCCTTGGAGGAGGGAGTTGGATTAGAGGACCTCTGAGGTCCCTTGCAAAACTGCAGTTCTATGGTTCTTTAATTCTAGGGCCATTTTTAAATGCACTGTCATGGGGGGGCGGGGATCTGTGTCCGGTTGATGGAGCGTAGGGATGGGCGAACAGATCTCTGTTCAGGTTCGGCCGTTCGGTTTGACTGCGTTCGTTTCGTTCGTTTGTTTTGTTCATTCGGTTAGGATGCATTTGGTTCGTTCGCTGAGTTCGGGTTCGGCTATTCGGTTCGGTCGTCCGAACAGGCCATTCGGTTAGGCCATTTGGCTGTTCGGGTCGGCCATTCGGGAAATGTTGTTATGGGTGTTTTTTTAATTTTTTATATGGTTTTTTGGTCTCTTATTGGGTTTTATATGGTTTTCTTTTGTTTTTTATTTGTTTTTTTTGTTTTTATATGGGTTTTATTTATTTATTTATTTTATCTAATATTATATATATATATATATACACTAAATCTAACTGCTATTAACTATTCTAAATGATATGAACTAAATTAATTATCTAATAAGTACACAGGTCTACTCCTACAAACACTAAAACTAAATCACTAATGCTATCTCTATCACTAAGCTAACTCCTCTCTCTCTCTCTCCATCCCATATATATGGGATGGGGAGAATCACAAACAGAAGTGGAGTCTGTAGTGAAATACATACATACTCAATGAGTCTGTACAGTGAAATGCATAACACAAGGTTTCAGTTCAAGGTTTAAGTTTCATTTCAGTACAAAACTGAAATGAAACTTAAAGCAATCTAAAATCCTACCTAACGTCTGCTGTTCAGGAACAGTGACTAGCTCAGAAGGTGTTGGGAAGGGGGGGCAGATAATTAGTTTCGTTTCTTGCAAGCCTGTCTCCACCCCTGGTGCCTGGAAATCTGCTCCTCAGTGACTACACCTCCCTGTCATGTTTGAACTTCCAGTGAACCTTTTTTTGCCATCCGAACGTGATCTGAACTTACTGAACTGTTCGGCCATTTCGCTGTTCGGTGTTCGGATTGTTCTGTTTGTTCGTGTTCGTGTTCGGTCATCTGAACAGTTCGAGTTCGGGCTGAACTCTGAACTTCCAAACCGCGTTCGCCCATCCCTAATGGAGCGCTGTTGCGGAGGCCGTGCTTGGGGGGAGGGTGCAGAAAGGCACATCCCCATCTCCACCCACCTCCATTCACGGAGCAACCCGCCTTTTTGACAATTGCTCTGGGGCTGAGTGGAGACGCTTGGAGATGCGTGGGTCATGAGAGCATGCACCAGCGCACCTCTGAATTCAAATTGGATGCTCTCATATATGTCCCATTGGTAGACATGAATGGACGCATTTTGTTTAGAAATGGCCTAGGTGACAGGGGAGCAATCCTGGTATAGAAATCTATAATGTGTAGTCTGGAATAAGGCGGACACGGTACAAATACGACATTTCTTTACATTTGCAGAATGTGCCATAATAATGCCATTGAGTGGGTTTTATTGTGCTGTAAGCCCAACAGGGAATTCTTGGGTAATCTAATCAAGATGAAGCCACCAGAGGTCTATAGATATGAAATAGAGTTTAGTGGAAGATACGCTAAAAACCCTACATAAATGAATGAGAATGAACTCTTTCTACAGTATCTTTAACAGGAGAATTTATCCCAGCTGTAGCATTTTGTAGGTGAGTTAAAAATTTCTCTAGCAAGGTTATCATTCTGTGTTGTATTTTATGGGACTTTCCATAAAAAATAAATCCCTGAATATAAATGAAATAAAGGGCTGGATCTGTGTTGGGATGTAACTAACACTGCAGGTTAAGTAGGTGTAAGAACCTTTTATTTTTGTACATTACTTCTGGTGGCGTGTGATGTCTTGTACTCTATATTACGTCTTGTATGTCTCTATCCTAATCTGCTGAGATGTCATGTTTTCCTCTAACAACCTAGATATCAAACACTGTTCTGCTCCCCATTGGCCTCTAGCCTTCCTGACTTTTAATGATTTCAAGAAAACACACTGCTTTCTCTCTTGCATCTGTCTTTCAGAATCTCAGACATCTCGACATTCTGGATTTTGTTCGTCGCTTGTTCCAAATCACAGGTGACACCTTCTCTTTTTAATTGTTCCTTTGACTAAGCACGGCTCATCTTGATTCTGCTCTAGCTTGACGTCGTGTCATAAAACACAACATTCTTTTATAGATACCGATGAGGTGATTCTCTTTACCTCTTTGTAATTCCCATTAGTAACAATCAAACAGCTCCATCTCCACTAGCATGGCCTGCTGTAGCCGTTCACTTAACTTAGTCAACACTAAATCCCTTCCAATAGTAACTGCCTAGTTTTATCACTCATTTTCAACTGCCGTCTTAAATTAGTATTGACAGGATTAAGTGTAGAAAGAATTTCTTCCCTAAATATCCTGTAAGTTATTTATTTACAGGTTGATGTTGTCTATTTAATCTTCTTCATTTGAGACAGAAACCTCTGGGTTTTGAGAAGATGGAAAGCATGGGTTTTATGGGCCCCAAATAGCCTTTTAATGTGCAGGAAGCCATTTGCACGGGCAAATGGCTTTTACCAGTGGAAATTAACTCTTGAATGTCTTTGTGGCGTTTGGAATAGTTTGGGTCACGGTGTAAATGGTATAGCCGACCACCTTGTAACCAAGCCAAGTACACGCACCTGAGACTTCGCATCCGCCTGAATGTTTGTTTGTCTTCTCCCATGTCTCTCCCGCTGTCCCCTCTCCTTGTCTCCCCCTCCTTGTCTTTTAGATTGTAAGCCACAGGAAGGGACCGCAACTGATTGTATGTTCTGTACAGCGCCAGGTTGTTACTGGCGCTTTATAAATGTTTAATAATAATAATAATAATAATAATATAGCCCATAGAGATAACAGACTCAGAGAACCCAATTGTCATTTTTTTGATTAAATTGGAATTTGGGGTTCAGGTTGGTCAATAGGAAGTCTGCTCAGGCCGCAACTTCAGCACCTGCTACATAACCTCGGGGGAGTTTAGAAGAGCCTGGGCTCTGAAACAGAAGGGCAGTTGGCTAACCTAAGATGGTCCTTGGAAAACTGACATCTGAAGCTGGGTTTTTTGGGAACAACTCAAGGACTGTAGCACTCAGACAGTAGGAATAGTCTGGGCTGTGAAGAACAGTATGGACTGTGGCCAGAGGACAGCGAGAAACAATCTCAACAGAGGAGATTTGTGGAGCCAACTTGGCTTGAAGGCTTCAAGGGACACATCCACCTCTGCTCCCACCACTCCTGTGAATAGTTCTTGCCTGTGGTAGGACATGGCACTCATGGCCACCCAAAGGGCAAGGAAGTCCGAGTCATCATCAGTTCCACTAGGGATGCCACCTCCAGGAGGAAACGTGGAGGGGAAACCAATTGGAAGGACTATTACGCCCCTTTCTGATTTCACTCCACACTTAGAGTCCCATGCCATCAGCAAGATCTGTAGGGTCACCACCTCTGAGAAGGATGAAGCATGGTCAGGCATGTAGCCAGAGGAGACTTATATTTCCAAATTCATGAGAAATATGGCCTCTCCATACAACGTATGAATGGTGGCGACCTTAGTGCTCCATGTGGGCAGGGTCACATCATAAAGGGGCAGGAAAATCTTCCTTGACCACCTCCTGCTGCTACCGGAAGCCTTGATTCTCTCCATTAGCCATGGGCCCCTCTGGCTGATTTAGGGAAATTTGAATTCTTCCCAAGCCCAAACATGTGGAGGCAAAACCCAGTGAAACTGAGAGATGGCATTGGCAACCTTAGGTGGCCCCTGCATGGACTGTGGCAGGGCAGATACAGTATAGGCCTGCACATGGTATCTGTCAGGCCTTGGCCTTGAACCTGAACCCCATTCTGAGGGTTCTTGGAGTGGTTTGTTTACTTTAGGTCCCCTCTTGGTTCCCCTCTGCCTTCTTCCTGCTCATTGGCCTCCTTCGCCTCTGCCTTGTCCTCCACCCTCTGGTCTCCTTCTCCTCTGCCTTCTTTCTGCTCATTGGTCTCCTTCCCCTCTGCCTTATTCCTTGCTCTCTCACCTTGATTTCCCTCAGCCATACTCCCTCTCTGGTTTCGCTTCTCATTCTAGCTTGCTCCCTATTCTCAATGCCCTGGTCCTGATCCTGAGTCCCAGTTCCCACATCTGCTTATTAGCTGGGTGACCTGCCCTAGACAAAGAGGCACCCCACTCTCCCTTGAAAACTAGAGTTCATTATTTGCTCCATGAGTTGATTGCTACCTGTTTTGTCTCTGTGTGTGTGTATGCAGGCCTGAGGACATTGGAACCCAAATCCAGGATTGAGGTTCCCACATAATGCTGCCATCAGTAGAATAATCTTCTTTTTGTGTTACCAGCCTTTGGTCTTAATTAACATTAATTTTCGTTTGGTCAACTCCGCCTCCTCCTCCTTCCCCCTCTCAGTTGGTGTTCCTCAAGGCTTTGTTTTTGGCCCTCTCCTCTTCTCAATCTATACCTCATCCTTAGACAAACTCATTGCCTCCCATGGCTTCCAATACCACCTCTATGCTGATGACACTCAACTCTATCTCTCTACTCCCTCTCTCTCTCCCTCTGTTCAAGCTCGTCTCATCAACTGTCTCTCTGACATCTCTACCTGGATGTCTCAACGTCAACTCAAACTCAACATGGCTAAAACTGAACTCCTTATCTTCCCCCCTCATCCTTCCTCTCCTTCCTCACTGTCAATAACTATTGATGGAGTCACCATCCTGCCTGTCCCCCAAGCCCGTAGCCTAGGCTTCATCTTTGACTCAGCCCTTTCTTTTAAACCCTACATTGACTCTGTTGCTAAATCCTGTCGCTTCTCCCTCCATAACATTGCTAAGATTCGCCCTTTTCTCTCTGTCTCGTCTGCCAAAACTCTTGTTCATGCTCTGGTCATCTCTCGCCTCGATTACTGTAACCTCCTTCTCACTGGCCTTCCCCGGTCTCACCTTTCTCCCCTCATCTCTGTCCAAAACTCTGCTGCCAGGGTCATCTACCTCGCCAGTCGCTTCGACCATGTGCAGCCCCTCCTCTCTTCGCTTCACTGGCTTCCCCTTCCTGAACGAATCCTGCACAAGCTCCTAGTCTTCACCTATAAAGCTCTTCACAACCTTGCTCCCCCCTACCTCTCTGCACTTATCGCCCTCCATACTCCAGCCCGTGCACTTCGCTCCTCCTCTGTCCCTTCTCTCACCCTTCCACGCCTTCCCTGCTCCCCTAAGCGCCTTCGTCCCTTCTCACTTGCTGCCCCCCATGCCTGGAACTCCCTCCCTGTCCACATCCGCCTTGCCCCCTCCCTTCATACCTTCAAATCTCTCCTTAAAACTCACCTCTTTCGCTCTGCTCTGTCTGACTCTTTATCCTGCTGAGCCACTATTCCTATACCTACGATCGGTTTACCCTTATCCTTGCAACATGGACCTGCCTGCTGTCATTCTCATCGTAACCAAGCCAAGTACGTGCACTTGAGACCTCGCATCTTCATGAATGTTAGACCCCTTGTCTCTCCCTCTGTTCCCCTTCCTAAGTCTCTCCCCCAGCTCCTGTCTCTCAGATTGTAAGCCCTAGGGGCAGGGACCGTGTCTATTTTATTACTTTGTAAAGTGCCAGGTACACTGCTGGTGTTATATAAATGTTTGTTAATAATAATAATAATTAATAAAGTTTCCTTCCTGTAACTCAGATTCGACTTATTTCTTTTCTTCCCCTTTGCTACACTCACCAATATAAGGTGGAAAAAACAATTATTTGACTATGTTAGCTTGGGTAGAGTCGTAGAGATCTCTCCCTGGAGTTAGGTTTTTCATGTGCCCAACTGTGGATAAATTTGAGATGGCGTCATATGGCCCTCCCAACATTAAATAATTATCTCTGTTATTGCAAGGGTCCCCGAGAGAGTATGAACAGCTGAAGTGGGCAATTACCTCATTTTAAATTCAATTTAAAAGGATCCACATAAGAAAAGAAAATTTTGCTGTGATCAAGGGTTCATTAAAATACTGTGGCTGTTGTGCTTTGCAATGATTATCCACATGAGGCTCCCTCCCTTAGGGGTGTTGGGGATGAATGATGGTGATGCCCATGCACAGCTTTAAGGGGCTACCACTGTGTGGAGGAGAAGCTCGCTCGCTGAATCCAAGGCTGCACATTTGGATGCTTCTGCAGTGTAGTAGGACCCTGGAAGTCCCTTTCAACCCAATGAATCTATGGGGCAGAGCCAATGTGCCCCCAAGCGCTGTATGCATTTTTAATTTCATTTTAAGTAAATGAATTAACTAATTCACTTTTTATTTATTTATTTATGTGCTGCCCTTCCATCAAGGCTCAGGGCGGCCTACAATCAATAAAAACGTCTAAAAGTCCTATTACCCTGGCAACCCTTCCGCTAGCCGCCCCAACCCCACCCAACTTTTATCCCTTCCTGCTGACCACCTGGCCAAATAAGAAGGTCTTACAGCATTTCTGGAAGATGAACAGGCTCAGGCTTAAATGAACCTCCAAGGAGAAGGAGTTCCATAAAAGTGGGGCAGCCATCAAGTACGTCTCTCTGTTCTCCCAGACAGGAATGAGCGGAACCACTCGAGCAGTCCCATAAATCCCTGCCTGGTCATGCAACCATGCCAACAACACCCCATGATCAACTGTATCAAAGGCTGCTGAAAGATCTATCAAAATCAACAGGGTACAATTTCTCTTGTTGATTGCCAAACGGAGGTCATTAACCAAGGCCACAAGTGCAGTCTGTGTCATGCCCAGGATGAAATCCTGACTGACATGGGTCCAGGAATTCAATAGTACAAAAGTGTGCCTGAAGTTTTGAGGTAACCACCTATTCAGTAACCTTTTCTAAAAAAAAGAAGATTTGAGATGGGGTGATAACTGGCAGGGGAGTCAACATCCAGAGATGGTGTCTTTTGCAGGGGTTGGACAACTTCAGTTTTGAGACAGTCAAGCAGTCTGCTCTCCCAAAGGGAGGTGTTGATGACCCCAGCCAGCAACAGCCCCAAAGTCTCCCAGCTAGCTTCCACCAGTAAGGATGGGCATGGATCTAATTAGAACTGGTCACCTGCAACACTCCAAGCACATCCTCTGCATTGGTGGGAGAAACCAACGGATGCTGATCCAGGCAAACTGAACGAGACCAAGTCTCCCCAACCCCAAACTCAGACTGCATCCAAACCAGCAGTCCTCAAGTAGAGTAAAATACGAGCAACTTTATCTGCAAAGTAGCTGGCAAACTCATCACAGTGGGCAACTAATGATGCTAAGGCCACTTTCATACATGTCCCCCCTGCACATATTTGGGCTGCAGAGGGGAATGTGCAGCCTGAATATGCACATGGCTTTGCCGGCAAAGCTGCACGGGAGGGGCTTCTGGACCGGCCAATCCCTGTACATATTTGGGCTGTGCATTCCCCTCCACAACCCAAATATACATGCGGGGGGGCGCACATGTCTGAAAGTGGCCTAAGTCCAGGTGGAGATGGTTGGGATTTAGCAAGCTATTCACCATCTGGAAGAGCACCAACTGGAAGAGCACCGAAAGGAGGGAAGGTCCAAGGCCAATCAGGCCTCTGCTGGAAGGGAGTTCCACAGCCTAGGTGCAGCCACTGAGAATACCCTCTCCAGAGTTGCCTCCCTGGATACCCGGGGGACCTCCAGAAAGGCACCTCTGGCCAACCGCAAGGGCCGCTCCAGTGTCTGGGGAATGAGGCGGTCCCACAGGTAGGTGGGGCCCAGACTATTTAGGGCTTTATAGGTCAGAAACAACAAATTGAATCAGGTCCAGAAGACTATAGGGAGCCAGTGCAGAGAGCGGAGCACCGGTGTGATGTGCTCGCAGTGACCCGTCCCATTCTGCACCAGCTGCAGTCTCCAGACCATCACCACGGGCAGCCCCACATAAAGCACATTACAGTAGTCTAGTCTTGAGGTAATGAAGGCATGGATGATAGTGGCCAGGTCGAAGTCTGAGATATGACTGAAGCCAGCACACCAGATGCAATTGGCGAAACGTGCCCCTTATCACAGCTTCCACCTGGACATCCAGGTGGAGCCAGAAATTGAGGAGCACTCCCAGACTACGAACCTGAGGAACCAGCGGAGGATGGACCCCATCAATGAGGGGACGTCACACCCACCACCTTACTCACTAACATCATCTCTGTCTTGTCGGGATTTAGCTTCAGTCAGCTCACCCTCCTCCAGTCTCCCACAACCTCCAGACATTGGGTAAGCACAGAGACTGCAGGGTCTGGGTCAGATGAAAAAGAGAGGTAGAGTTGGGTGTCATCAGCATATTGATGACACCGACCATCAAACCATCTCACGACCTCACCCAACTACTGAATAGACACATTGAACAGGAGAGGGAACAGAATGGAACCGTGTGGGACTCCACATGAGAGTTTTTGGGGAGATAAAAAACAATCCACGAGCACCACCTGGTGAGTTCTTCCCGCCAGGAATGAGCAGAACCATTTGAGAACAATTCCGCCCACCCTGACTCAGTCCCGCAAGCGAGTCACCAACATTTCGTGGTCAACGCTATCAAAAGCAGTCAACAGATCTAACAAGATTGGCAGGGTCAATTGACCCTGATCCAATTCTCGGCAAATGTCGTCGATCAAAACCACAAGCATAGTCTCAGTACCAAAACCCACATGAAAGCCAGACTGCGAGGGATCTAGAAAACTGATACTATTCAGATGCCCCTGCAACTGTTGAGCCACCACCTATTCAATAATCTTGCTGATAGCTGGCAAGGGGGGAATCCATGTCAAGCAATGGCTTTTTGAGCAGAGGCCGCACCACTGCCTCTTTGAGGTAGCTTGGTAAGGCATTGAACACCCCTGTCAGCAACGGCCCCAACATCTCCCTGCTGGTCTGGACCATCCAGGATGGGCACAGGTCCAGTTCACAAGAAGTGGCTCTGACCGCCCCAAGACTGCCCTTTTTTGGGGGAGACGATGTAGGGGGGGGTATGGGGCTCAACCCCCTGTTCCAGGACCTGGCACTGGGGTAATTAGTATTTGGACAGAAGGAGAGGGACATGTGTGTTTGTTTAGGAGAGGGCTCTCCCCACTGGTGAGAGCAGAGGGGTTGAGGTGGAGAAGGGACCTCCCCCGGGGGCAGCAGGGTGGAGGTGTGAAGTGGTAGGGCAGGGCCTCTGATATTGCCTGCGAGTATTTATCAGGGGACTGCTGGACTGAAGGATTATATATTAGCTGTTGTTGGGAAGGTTGTATTCTATTGTACAGTAATATAGGGTTGATGTTGGGGGGGGCGGGCATGTTGAAATTGTAATGATTTTATGCTGCTGTATTATGCTTATTATGTATTTTTATGTATTATGATAACTATGTGAGCAGCCTCGAGTCATTCTCGAATGAGAGAGCGCGGGATATAAATGAAAAATGAAGAAAAATGAAACATCCTCTGCATCATCTGGCGACATCCACTGAAACTGTTCCCATGAAACCAGACAGAGCGGGGCTTCCACGGCCTCTGGTTCTCCTATTGTATTAAGCACTGCATTGAAATCGTGGTGAATCCAAGCAGTTTTATCCATGAAGTAATCAACAAACAAGTCACAGCGGGAACCAGACGGTTCAAGTTCCAGGTGGAGGCAGGCCAGACTGACCAGCCCCCTCACCACCCGGAAAATGTGTAACATTGACACATGGTGGTAGTGAGGCAGCGGGTGTGTTTGTGTCTCAAATGAATAGTCTTCCCCTGGCCTCTCAGAGTCTTAAATAGGGTTGCCCCCTGTGGTGGTTTTTCTACCTAACACTCCCATTAGTCAAAATGGACGTGCCAGGTAAAAAAACAACCAAAGGTGGCCGGCCTAGACAGGAACTACACACCCCTAGTGTCTACGGCATGCCAGTTTCTCTGGCCGATAGTACATGAGATTGTAATGTGACAAGCAACATATCTGGTTGCCTTTGAGTTCCCATCCTGGTGGATCAGATCCAGCTGGGTGAGATGGAGGTGGCCAGCCAGCTTGAAAACAGAGAGGACTTAAACCTGCAGGGAAGTAGCTGTGTGTCTCAGACACTCCTCCACTGTGCTTCTGGGATAGAAATACAGATAATTAGGACGGATGTCTTTCCCAGTCATACACTACACTGGTCTGTAGAGCAGGCACTGAAAGAGTATATCTGGCAGAACCAGTGTTTGAAATTATTAAAAGACTGGGAAAACCCCCCAGGAGGCAGCAATAGATCATAGAGAGTACACCTCTGCCTCAGATGGACAAAGATTACTTAACAAGACCGGTTAAGCTCTTGTTACCGTTGGATAAGTTCTGAGGTTCTTTGTGGGACGAACTCTATTTGATTTAGCAATGTGTGTCCCTCGCTTCTATAAGGGGATAATCAAGCTGTCAGTGAGTAGGCAGTACGGCAAGGCTCTGCCACTGATACAAAGTCTTGTTAGGGCTTATGGAACTATTTTGTTAAAGCAAAAGGGAAATGCTATTTTCAGAATTTACCGCATGTTATAGAAAGTGAGCGAAAGCCAGGAGCAGGGGGTGGAGGGTTAATTATCAGGCCAGTAAATCACAGCTGAATTAAAGACCACCTGCTCGAATACCCCTTTTAACACTCGGTCTGCAGTACGTTTGTGGAATAACATGAAGAAATGCCAGAGAATTACTCCTTTTATGCTCATAGAGCTTAAAGGGAGCCCAAATTAAAATGACGGATGTATCGTGGCTTCAAATTAATGGCCTTAGCAGCTTAAATGAGGCATCTGTAAGTGAGATAACTATAGACTAAATTCTCTTTGCTTTTCTTTTTTTGCAGCCTGGTATTTTTTTGACATTTTAAAGACAGTGATTTTCACTCACACCCTGATTGGAAGCCAGAGTACAATAACCTTATATCCAAGAGACTGTGATAAATGACCATTGTAGAGTAGGTGTGGGTGGATAATGCCGTTCGTTAAATACCTCCAATTTAATGCTAACCGGTAGGTTAGCTTGTCCAATAAAGCCCAGTACCTGAAATCCTCTACCATGAGCAGGGAACTTCTCAACACAGTCCTTTGAAGTTAAATTGTGCTCTTTCAACAGGCTTAGGGTTTATTAACCTTATTCACTTTACTTTCTTGTGGAAACCTCAACTTTTGTCTGGCAAAAGTTAATTCCTAGAAGTAACCTCTGAAATTCTGGAGCTAAGGGGTTATAACTAGGGCCAAAATGGGAAATCTCATCAAAATCCCAGTTCCTAATACTGTTTTGGTTTAATCAAGAACCTCTTAGTACTCGGCAATGTCTCAAAGGACATTTTGTTTCTTCATTTATGGCTTTTCCATCCACTTCACACCCTAAGAGCGAGCACCGATGCAATGCCACGTTAATTGCACTCCATTTTCCTGTGTACTTCCTTGCCACTCATTGGCTGGTACGCAGATTCCTTTACTAATCTGCAATCCAGTTGCAGATTGGCCAAAGAAAAAGGAACAACATAAAACAACAATTTTGATTTGAGGCGCTGGAGTGGAGGTTAAAGGCCACTGGGGGGAGGTTAAGGAGTGGGCTGTTCACACAGTGATTGGTTCAAAATGCGGAAGCAACAAATCTGGAAGTAAAACAACACCCTTGGCATTGCGGTAAGTGGAAAGTTGTTAACTCTGGATTGTATCTCATGGTATTGTGAGAACTGAAAATCTCATAGGTATCGGAAAACGGTCAGGAAATCGATCCCGGTTCCTGATATGGTGAAATTGATCACGAGCAGCAATTTCGCGGCTCGTATAATCTCTACATATGGGTGCCGCTGGAATAGTCCATCCCTATGGTAAGTCTCTTCAGGAGCTGGGCCTTAGTGGGACAGAACACAACCATGCTTAATCTGAATGTAATAATTGGCTCCACATGGGCCAAGAGCATTTCTAAATCCAAGTTCTTAATGCAGCTGAGTCACAGAGTTTTAGATGAGTCACGGACTGCATTGCTTCCTCCGCTGCATCCCCTCCAGGTGCATCTAGATAGCATCGGTTTCCTCGACCATTTTCAATCTGGGTTCCGCCCCAGCTATGGCACCAAGACGGCATTGGTGGCCTTGGTTGACGATCTCCGCCAGGAGATGGATGCAGGATGTTCGACATTTCTCATCCTGCTAGATCTCTCGGCTACTTTTGACAGCATGGACCATGGGCTGCTGTTGAGATGGCTGTGTGACCTGGGGGGTCTGGACGGGACTGTTCTTGAATGGTTCCGCTCATTCCTCTCGGGGAGAAGCCAGCGGGTAATGTTGGTAGCTGAAACATCTTGCCCCCGCGCTTTATCCTGTGGCGTTCCGCAGGGTTCCATTCTGTCTCCATTGTTGTTTAAAGTATACATGCAGTCCTTGGGGGAGGTCATGAGAGGGTTCAGGGTGCAGTGTCACCAATATGCTGATGATACTCAGCTGTACCTCTCTTTTTCAACTGACCCAGATCCTGCTGTCTCGTTGCTATCCCAGTGTTTAGAAGCCGTGGTGGAATGGATGTGGCAGAGCAGACTGAAGCTCAACCCCGATAAGATGGAGGTGTTGGTGGGGAGAGCGAGGGAGGTGTCGGCCCTCTTGGTTGGGGGGGGGTTCACCCTCCTATAGCTCAGCAGGTTTGGAGTTTGGGGGTGATTCTGGATGTGGTTCTCCACCTGGAGCGACAGGTGGAGGTAGTGGCGAAGGCCGCCTTCCGCCAGTTATATCTGATTTGGAGGCTGCGTCTGTACATCTCCGGCCTGGACCTGGTCTCCCTTGTCCATGCTTTTGTCACCTCAAGGCTGGACTACTGCAACGTGCTCTACGTGGGGCTGCCCTTGTTCCTGGTTCAGAGGCTGCAGCTGGTGCAGAATGCGGCGGCCCGGCTCCTGTCGGGGACGGGCTGTCGGGAGCATATAACACCTGTGCTCTGGACTCTGCACTGGCTGCCAATAACGTGCCAAGCCAGGTTCAAGGTATTGGTGTTGATCTATAAGGCCCTTCACGGTCTGGGCCCCTCATACCTCAGGGACTGCCTTGCCCTCCGCGCCCCAGAGCGGCTCCTTCGGTCTTCCGGGGGTGCCTTCCTGGAGGTCCCCCGTGTTAAGCGGGGGGGGGCACAATGGAGAGGACATTCTTGGTGGCTGGTCCACACCTCTGGAATTTCCTCCCAGAGGAAACTCACCTGGACCCAAGCCTGTTGACATTCCGGTGAGTTTGTAAAACCTGGCTGTTTGTCCAGGCCTTTGGGGAGGGGGGGAGGGTTGGTTAGGGTTTTTATCTCCTTCCCACCCTTATTTATTATTTATTGCTTTATTTCTGTCCTAGCCCTGTTTTAATTGCTGATAATATTATTATTGTTTTAATTTTTATATGATTGTATTTTTATATTTTTGAAATCGTTAGCTGCCCCGAGCTGTCTTCAGGAGGGGCGGGATATAAATAAATAAAGTTGTGAATCATGGCCCTTGGGTCTAAATTCCTTTGTGCAGGAAGTGTTCCTCAGTCTGTGGTTTGTAAAACGACAATGTCTTGTGTCTCGCTTTTATGCATTATTATGAAGGACTAAATTGCACCTGAATTCAGCATTTATTTCTGGGAAGCTCATTATCTAGATGACTTTGAAAAATTGAAGTGAGTTCAGAGAGCAGTGACTAAAATGATAAGGAGGCTGGAGGGACGGGTTTCTGGCAAAGAGAGATCAACAGAACTCAGCGTGGAAGGGTAGGTGAAGAAGAACCATTTGTCATTTCCAAGAGGTAGAGAAGACCTTGCCAGTCAACTAAATAATAAGGGAAGCAGAGCTGGCAGTTTCAGACACACAAAGCTCTGGCTGCCGAGGTGAGTCTGAAAATGGCTTTGGGAACATGGCTGCTATGAGTGACCATCCTTCCTCTGCTACCCCCAGTACTTATTGATCCACATATTCAGAAATTGCAGGTCGGGTCCTCAGCATTTGTGCGGCTGGCTTAAAAAAAGGAGGTCTTCACAATAATAAACCTTCGATTTTCTTTTTTTTTAAAAAAAAATTTGTCTTGGTTTTTTTGTTTTGTTTTGTTGTTAGTGCCATGAGAAGAGCTGAAACAGGTACCTAATTTGGGACCTGCAGGTAATACCCACATTTTTGAGTACTATCGTGGGTATTTGCTGGGCTGTCCGATCACTGATCATGTACCTGGATACGTGAAAAATCCATTTTCCAGTTACTGATCAGTAAATTGCAGTGAAAACCAACAAATCTACACAGACCCCCCTGCAACAGTAGGAGGAGTTGTCATTCCAGGACTGGAAATCCACATTTTAGGACATTCTAAGACATCAGGTGTTCGGATCAGGTCACAATTGGATACTGATTGGTACCCGATATTTTTTGAGTCGATTCGAGTACTGGAAATGTGACGGGCATACCCATTTCAGTGGATATTTGTTTCCGTTCTAATTAGGGACAAACAAAACGGAGGGAAACAAGAATGTAGAGAGCAATGAAAAAAAGCCCAACAAGCCTCTGAAGAAATATGTATAAAACCAAAAATAAATATAAAACTCATACGTTGATTTTAAAAATACACAAAAATAAAGAACCAATATACTGAGGTGTATAACAACTCTATCTAGCACACCATTGTGTAACTCCGCATTATATTATGCAACTTGATAGAACCCAATGCGTTTTGGGTGTTGTTTTATTAGAAGAAGAAATCTTTCAAAACTACAATTATATATCTTATGTGTTGTACACATTATCTATCCAGGGCAAAAAAAATCACGGTAAAGTGGCATTCTCTTCGTAATCCTATCTTGGCTCCACTCTTTCTTGTAAAGGGGTGATTTCTAACAGTCCAACTAAAAACCAAAAACTTTCAAAGGAAAGGGAACATCATCTTTTAAATGCCCTTATTTTATTTTATTTTATTTTTATTTATTCTCCTACACTTGTGATGTTTTAAATTGTGTGATGTTTTAAAAATTGTTTTTATGAATGTTTTATCTAGCTGTACGTCACCCTGGGATGCCGTAGGCATATGGGGTGACTCATAAATGCTTAAAATAAATAAATAAATACCTCAGAAGTGCTCCTTGAAAAACTGAATGCAGGGTTAGGCTGAAGATGGTCATTTCAGCCCCTCCATTAGTTACAAGATTAGTTCATAATAGGTCCTGATAGCTCAGACTCTTGAAATGCAGAAAAACTGTCTGTATGGGGAGTCATCACCCACCATATCTTTGTTTGCTTAAGAATGATGAGAACATTGGAATGTTAACACTTGTTATCACTTAGATGTTATCTTGTTTGCATATGAATGTGCTGTCCCTCACCCAAGGAAATCTGTTCAGGTCTATTTAATCCTTTGTAATGTTCAATACTTAGCTGGAAATGTTGTTACTTTTGCAGTTTCTGTATATCTTATGTTTAAAAAATGGTGCGTGTCTATGTGTGTGAATTCAAACCAATACCATTACTGGTGGGATTTTACTGGTAACAGTGTGGGTCTCTCTCTAGTGACCCCATTGCATTTTGTGCTGCGTATATTATATTTCTGTAACAAATACAATAACATTAATTTTTTATGTTAAACTAGAGTCATTTAAAAATAATTCATATTTATACTTTTCAGCTGTGATTTAATTGGGGTGTATCTTACCTTTTAAGCAGGTTAATACAGAAGGTTTTAGAGTGTATTCGGGTTAAGCCTGAGCCTATTCATCTTCCAGAAATGTTGTAAAACCTTTCTATTTGACCAGTTGTTTGGCAGTCAGGGATAAGTTTGGGTGGAGGGTTAGGGGAATGTGGGGACTAGGGGACTTTTAGATGTTTTTATTGATTGTGAGCTGCCCTGAGACTTAATGAGAATGACACTATATTAATTATTTATTATTATTATTATTATTATTATAAGCATTTGTATAGTGCCAGCTGTATATCTGGTGCTTTATTTATTTATTTATTTATTGCATTTGTACCCCGCCCCTCCTGACGACAGCTCGGGGCGGCTTCCAACAGTCATAAAAACAAATAGAAAACACATATAAACAATTTTAAATACTCAAACAAATTAAATACTTTAAAACAGGGCCCCGGGATACAGTAGACAGGGTAGGGGAGATGAACAAGAACCCTAACCCAGCTCCCCCCCCCCCCCCCCAAAGGCCTGGGCGAACAACCAGGTTTTACAACACCGCCGGAATGTCAACAAGCTTGGGGCCAGGTGAGCTTCCTCCAGAAGGGAGTTCCACAGGCGCGGCCCGGCCACCAAGAATGCCCTCTCCATTGTGGCCCCCTGCTTTACAGAACAATAAGTTAAACATGGTTCCTGCCTATGGCTTACAATCTAATAGACACAGAGAGGGGAGACAAGGAGAGGGGACATAGGGAGAGACAAGGGATAAATAACATTCAAGTGGATGCGAAGTCTCAGGTGCACGTGCTTGGCTTGGTTGCAGTTAGGCAGGAGTCTGCGGGGAGGGCAGACAGTAAATATTGAGAGGAAAGTTCTAACAGGCGTTGGGAAAGGCAGCGAGGAAGAGGTGGGTTTTGAGGAGGGATGTGAAGGTGCGGAGGGAGGGGGCAAGACGGATGTGGGCAGGGAGGGAGTTCCAGGCATGGGGGCAGCAAGGGAGAAGGGACGAAGGCGGTTAGGGGAGCAGGGGAGATGAGGGAGTGCAAGGGAGGGGGTAGAGGAGGAGCGGAGAGCACGTGCAGGAGTGTGTAAGGAGACTAGGGCTGAGAAGTAGGGGGAGCCACGTTGTGAAGGGATTTGTAAGTGAACACCAGGAGTTTGTGAAGGATGCGTTCGGGAAGGGGGAGCCAGTGTAATGAGGAGAGGAGAGGCTGTATGCGGTCGAAGCGACAGGCTGAGTGAATGACCCTAGCAGCAGAGTTTTGGATGGAGATAAGGAGGGACAGGTGAGAGCGGGGGAGGCCAGTAAGGAGGAGGTTGCAGTAGTCCAGGCAAGAGATGTCCATGGCGTTAACAAGGGTTTTGGCTGAGGAGACAGAGAAAGGGGCGAATCCGAGCAATATTGTGGAGGGCGAAGTGACAGGACTTGGCAACAGAGTCGATGTAAGGTTTAAAGGAAAGGTGAGAGTCGAAGACGAAGCCCAAACTATGGGCTTGGGGAACGGGGTGGATGGTTACTCCATCAATAAGGATGGACAGGGAAGAGGGAGAGGAAGGGTAGGGAGGAAAGATAAGGAGTTCAGTCTTAGCTATGTTGAGCTCGAGTTGGTGTTGGGACATCTAGGTGGAGATATCAGAGAGACAGTTGATGAGGCGAGCTTCGACAGACAGGGGGAGAGAGAGGGGGTGGAGAGAGAGAGTTGAGTGTCGTCAGCATAGAGGTGATATTGGAAGCTGTGAGAGGCAATGAGTTTGCCAAGGGACAGGGTGTAGATAGAGAAGAGGAGAGGGCCCAGGACAGAGCCTTGGGGAACCCCAACCTAGAGGGGGAGGGAGTAGGAGTTGGAGTTGGGAAGAGACACATTAAAGTAGCGGTCAGAGAGGTAGGAGGAAAACCATTCAAGGACAGAGCCGCAGAAGCCTATGGAGCGAAGAAAGTCTAGTAGGATTGAGTGGTCAACAGTGTCAAAGGCAGCAGAGAGGTCAAGGAGGACAAGAATAGAGTAAAGGCACTTAGATTTAGTGACAAGTAGATCATTGGTGATTTTGGCAAGGGCAGTTTCCGTGGGGTGAAGGGGGCGGAAGCCAGATTGGAGAGGGTCCAGGGAGGAGTTGGTAGAGAGGAGGTTCAGGCAGCAGTAGTAGAAGACCCGTTCCAGAAGCTTCGAGGTGAAGGGCAGAAGAGAAACCGACTGTTAACTAGAGGGGTCAGAGGGGTCGAGGGTGGAATTTTTGAGGATGGGAGAGACAGTGGCATGCTTGAAGGAGGAAGGGAAAGAGCCATATTAATAACATGTAAAAGGGGGGGGTGACAGTGGGAGCAATGGAGGTCAGGAGGCAGAAGGGGATTGGGTTGAGAGGGCAGGTGGAGGGATTGGAGGAAGAGATCAGAGGAGATTTCCTCCAGGGAGGCAGGAGGGAAGGATGTGAGGGGGGAAGGGGAGGGGGCGGTGAGGGAGCGGGGATTGTAGACGGGTGGGAAGCAATGTCCTGGCAATCTTGTCAATCTTTGAGGTGAAGAATGTCACGAGATCTTGAGTGGAAAGGGAAGAGGGTGGAGGGGGGCAGGGGGGCTTGAGAAGGGAGTAAAAGGTGGAGAAGAGATGGCGAGGGTCACGAGAGTAGGATTCAACCCGGGAGCCATAGTAATGCTGTCTCACCAGGGAGATGGCGGACAAGAGGGAGGAGAGGGAAAATTTATAGTGGAGGAAGTCAGGGTGGGAATGGGATTTGCGCCAGAGGCGTTCAGCAGCTTGGGTCCAGGAGCGGAGGGAGCGGATAGTAGGGGTGAGCCAAGGATGGGGGTTTCAGGGTCGAATGGGGCAGGAGGAGAGGGGGGCAAGAGAGTTGAGGGTCGTAGCCAGAGAGGTGTTGAGAGAAGAGATGGCCGTGTCAGAGGAAGAGGAGGAGAAGACAGGAGGGGGAGAGGGAGGAAGCAAAGTCTAAAGGGTTAATAGCCTGCAGATCACGGAAGGGGCGTGGAGCTGGGGAAGAAGATGGGGGTTGGTGGGAGAGGTTGAAGGAAGCGAGGTAATGGTCGGACAAAGGACAAGGATCAAAGGAGAGGTCAGCAACTGAACAGTTTCTGGAGAAGATGAGGTCGAGAGAGTGGCCACCCGTGTGGGTGGGGGAATCAGTCCAGAGGTGGAGACCAAAGGAGGAAGTTAGGGAGAGAAAGCGGGAGATAGAGGACTGGGAAGGTGCATCAACATGGATGTTGAAGTCACCAAGAATGAGAGCGGTGGTATCCTCGGAGAGGAAGAAGGTGAGCCAGGATTCAAAATCCGGGAGAAAAGAGGAAAGGGGACTGGGATAGATGACAGTGACATGAAGGTGAACGGGGGGAGTAGAGATGCACAGAGTGAGCCTCAAAGGAGGGGAAGGAGAGGGAGGGGGGAGGGGCTGGAATCGACAGGAGTAACTACATAAATAAACCCATAACTACATTTATTTATATTATGTATACATGTAGTTATTTAACTATATAAATAAACCCATAAAGGTTAGAAACTTCCTTTTATCTTAAAGAAAAATAGAGGTTCTCATACAATAGCATGACTCCAGGAACAATCTCTCTTTTAATTTCAGGCAGTGAGTTCAGATGTGGTCCTAGCTCTCTGACCAACTAGGGGTGTTGATAAATGGAGAAAAGGTGAAGAAGCCAACTCTACCTATCTACCCATCCCTTACTCTTGGAGTAGGGCTGGTCTTCACAGCACAACCACTTACACATTAATGGTAGACTTTTTTAAATAGTCTGTCCACCCTGTCTTCCAGTATACTCTTTAATTTAAGTTTTGGTCATTCCTCTGATAAGTTGGGAATGAACCATGCTCTGCTTTGGGGATTCTGAATCTCTTGTAAAAGAGAGATGGTATTTAGTAGGGGTGGGAATTTCAGTTTCGGATAGAACTGAAACAGTTCTAAAATGGCCGTTTTGGTTTTAAAACTGTAAACTGAAGATGCAGTTCTTTTTTGGTTCCGGCATTTTGGGTTTTTTTAGGGGTGGGACTTGGGGCAAAAAACCGGTTACCGGTTTTACCGGTTTACAAAAAACCGGTTAACCGGATTAAAACCGGTGTACCGGTACCTGTTTTTTTTCATTGATTTCAATGGGGAACTGTCCCCATTGAAATCAATTAAACCCCCCCATACCTCTCCCCTCCCCGGCTGCGCGGGTGGAAGGGTGGACACCTCCCACCTGCCCTGCCCAGCCTGGATTTTTTTTATCCCACAGTCCGGCTGCTAGTGTGGGCTCCAGGCCGCTGTCGCGCCGGCAGCGGCAACCCGGAGCCCGCACTATCAGGTATTAGGTGATCCCTGGGGGTGGGGGGTGGTTTAACACCCCCCACCCAGATCGTCTCACTTGTTCTCCGGGCAGCAGCGGCAGCAGCATGGCGTGGGTCCGGGCGGTTTCAGTGCTAGTGGTGGCTGGCTTCCCTTCAGCATTTCACTAGGCCTTCCGGGGAAACCTGGAAGTTCTTTGGAAGGACTAGTGAAGTGCTGAAGGGAAGCCAGCCGCCACTGACGCTGAAGTTGCCCGGACCCGTGCCGTGCAGCTGCCGCTGCCGCCGCAACCCAGAGGACAAGTAAGGCGATCTGGGTGGGGGGGTTGGGCGATCCCTGGGGTGGGGTGGGGTTAAACCACCCCCCACCCCAGGGATTGCCTAGTACCTGCTAGTACGGGTTACGGGTCACTGCCGCCAGCGCGGCGGTGGCCCAGAGCCCGCACTAGCAGCTGGACTTCGGGTTAAAATAAAATAAAAAAATCCAGACTGGGCAGGGTGGGTGGGGGGTGTCCCCTCTTCCACCCGCACAGTCTGGATGGGGGAGGGAAAGTGAGTGGTTTTGGGGTTGTTTTCAATTCATTTCAATGAATGAGTGGCCATTCATTTCAATGGCCGCGATGTAAAAAAAACGGCATGGTGAACCGGTACCCCAGATTACTGGGTTAATCTGAAACTGCCAGTACAGCAAAATACCAGCAGTTTTGGATACCAGGGGAACCAAAATTCCCACCCTTAGTTTTTTTGCATTGATTTTTTTCCCCTCCAGTTTGTTCTCATTGACTTCAATGGAAGAAGGTAACGAGAAAACCCCGGGGGGGGGGGCGGGAATCAATGCACAAATCCTGAAAAAAAGGTAACCTTAATTAGATGTGAAAATCATGAAATCCGGAAAAAACAAACTACATTCTACATGGAGTCCCATTCCTAGTATTTAGGCCTTCCTGGTGTACCTGCAGCTTTCAGCTTGCCTTGGGTTGGAAAAATCTGACCGCAAGGCAAAGATATGAAGTCCCTCTAAGCAACTTGGGGTTGTGGACAGTCAGGAGAGAGTGAAATGAAAGCCTGCACACCGTTTCCTGCAAGAGGTTGTTCTGAATAAATGATGGCAGATGGAGACTGACCCCTCACTATCAGCCCCTAGTTTAAGTTATTGAATCATCCTGGAGATCTTAAAGGTAACTCCAGTCCCTTTGGGGTGAGGGAGGGGATGGGGGAATATGTATTAGCAAAAGCAAGGCTGAGACAAGAAGTCAGGGATTCAAGTAGGGGAGCTTTTCTCAGAGCTATCCAACACCTGTGAAATTTCAAAGAGGATTGAAGAAAAGTTAAATAATCAGCATAATAAATCCTTTATTTTTAATAGCATCCCCTGCCCAATGGCACTGACAGTGCTTCATAGCATAAAAGTATAATAAAATCTAAAATCTGTTTAAAATGTAAGTCTCTGTAAAAAAAAAACACATTTAAAAGGGGAAATTAATGGGGGAGGAAGAAACATGTGAAGGGGAAACAACAGTGGCTCTTCCTCAAAGCACCTGGAGAACCAATAAGTCTTCCCGTGTTTTTTTTAAAGGGGAGGAAGCTGAAGAATGATTGTTGGATTATCTGTCTGGAAGGAAAGGCTGTTTGCTGTATATTGATGGAAAACTTCAGAATTCATTGAGGATTTTGATCCCCGGTTCCGAATTTCTGAGTATCGAGCCCCAGTCCTCAGAAAACTTTGGAAGACTTCGGAAACCTCCATTGAATACTGGTGCCATTGCGCGCATGGCTGGAGTGACCCGGACTGTTTCCTCTAGCTTCTCAGAGCTAGGAAATGAAACGGAGTCATATTTGGGGGGGGTGGGGGGTGGATGGGAGGGGACAGCTGAGTGATGGACAAGCCACAGGACATGTTTTTGATTGGCTGCCAGGGACCAAATAAAAGTGGCTGTACAACGATTTCCCACCATTCTCTGTGGTGAATTTGGCTGTGTGCTACAATGCTGATCTGTAAGTGGGTGTGTGTGTGCCTGTCCTGGCCTATCCATAGGGGCCTGCTGAGGGATGGGGGTTATGTTTCCATCCACCATGCCAAGACTGTTTGTTTTTTAAAAAAATCAGTGGGTGCCAGTGCTGTGTGCACTGCTTGGCACCATGAGGCCAGAGGGCTCTCTCTGCCTGGCTCCAGTTGCCCTGGCCTGGGCTGTTCTAGTTATCAGTGCCATATCAATGCCATGCCCTTTAAAGCAGGTGCCCCTGGGTGTGTGCGTGAATGTCTGGTTTCTTTCTTGTGGGTGTTTATAATTATGTCTGCTGGGCTGGCTTCTGCACGCAGGTGCACTTTTGTGGAGTTGTTGTCTTCATGAACGATCGTCCCACTCTTGCTAGCCTGCTTTTCTGGGCACTGCTTTGGCTGCGGGTTCAAGAACTTTGCCAAGAATAGATGTGACTAGCCGGGGCATGCTGGGCATACTCTCTGTCTGGTTAATTTATGGTGTGTGGGGAGGGGCTTGCCTTGCATAGGTGAGCACAATGGAGGCTTTTTGGGGGGGGTGCATGTCTGCTTTCTTCTTGTTCATGTTTGACATGGCTGCTGTGCTGGCATAATTACTTTTAAAGTGGGTGCCCTGCCATGCTGTGCCGTGGGTACAGCTGTCTTTGTTCTTTTGGCTTTTTAAAGTTGCCCTTTTTGGGTTTGTTTTCTTGACATTGTCTCAATTTTGCTAGCCTGCTTTTCTGTGCACTGCTTGGCATAATTATTTTAAAGTAGGCGCACTGCTGATGGTGGGCCATGCTGTGGATACTGCTGGCTTCTTTTTTCTTGGCTTTTTAATGTTGCATTTTTGGGGTTTGTTTTCTTGAGTCTTTCTCACTTTCGCTAGCCTGCTTTTCTGGGCACTGCTTTGGCTGTGGGTTCAAGAACTTTGCCAAGATGTGATCATTTGGAGCACATTGGGGGGAATTCTTTCTTTCTGGTTAACTAGTGTATGGTGTTCGGGGGAGGGAACTTGCCTTGCATAGGTGGACACAATGGAGACTTTGGGTCAGGAGGGCATGAAAGCCAACGTTCCAAGGTTTGGGGATTCCCATGGTACGGTAGTCCGAGTTCCGAATTCTGAGTATTGGGCCAGGTTCTGAATTCTGACTGAGTACCCGGTCAGGGTACCCGGAAACTCAGCCTGAGTACCCAGACAGCCTATTCAGTGCACCCTTAGTATTGACCCAACTGCTGCCAGTGAGAGTATGCAATAGGGCTGTACATCAAGGCCCCATATTTTTCATTTTTTGTTATCGTTGTCATTATTGGTATCGGTACAGATTTCAAATGAATTTTTTGTTTTTGGTATTGGTATTGGTATACACATAATATCTAGTTATAAATATATATATTTATAATATAATATACAGAATCTAAGTTAAACTTAACCTATGTATAATACAAAATATTCCTATCCTATAATCCTAATACATATAATAAAACAACCTAGTATCTAAATATGATTATTTATTATTATTATTATTATTATTATTATTATTATTATCAAGCATTTATATAGCATCAGCAATGTACCTGGCGCTTTACAAAGTAATGGAATAGACACGGTCCCTGCCCTAGGGCTTACAATGGGGAGAGGGGAGACGAAGGAAGGGGAACAGAGGGAGAGACAAGGAGTGTAACATTCATGAAGATGTGAAGTCCCAGGTGCATGCGCTTGGCTTGGTTACATCAAGAATATCTATATCTAATCTATATATCTACAAAAATAATAACTATATAATATATGGATGGGGGAGACATACAGGGGAAGGGAAAAGGAAAACTCAGAGGTATATCCACTATCATCTAATATATATATTAAAACTATACAAAGTGTGTGCGTGTGCGTGTGCGTGTGCGTGTGCGTGTGCGTGTGCGTGTGCGCGCGCGCACGGGCGTGTGTACAGGGGGAGACCGGCAGAGGAAAGAAAAATGTAAGGGTAAGGAATAAGCATTAGAAAGGTAAGGTGGTAGAGTGTCACCTGGGGGGGTCGTAAGCGGGGTCCTCGCTCGTTCACACCTCACTCGCTTGTTGCCCACGGTCACCCCACACAGGGTTAGGAACACTCGTGGACTAATGCCCGTCAGGATAGAAGTGTGGCCATTACCTCCGATGAAGGAGAACAGGCCTCTATCATCATAGGGCGCCACTGAGTGAGGTTTCCAAGGCCAGCCCCCTACACGCACGATCACGCTTACGCAGGGCAGGAGGTAGGTAGGACGGAAGGGAAGGTACACCCCGTGGGGGGTAGGAGCGGGGGACCCCACAGGAGAGGGAACACGGGGCTTGCAGGCAAGAGGAAGGGTCCACAGGGTTGAAATCATGGCGGGGGAGGGGCACGGGTAGGACACTCTCACACACACAACAATTCACCTTTCACGCACACCACACTTACCAGGAGAAATAAGGAAAGGTTCACTCAAGCTCTCGGGGCTCACACGCTCTCCACAATCCACTCTCAGTCTCACACGCTCGTTTGCTCTCCACCAAGTTTGTCGGCCAGTTTCCCAATCACCAGCGCCGACTGTCTGGCGGCGCTGGCTTAAGACCCTAAGGCCCCGCACCCGTGCGTGCGCGCAATCACTCAGAGCGGCGCACCAGGGGCGGGGGCAGCCCTACACTAGGCACATGGCAAGGGGGTGTGGTTTCTCGCCCTGGGACGCGCGCCGAACGTGCGTGCGTCACCAGGGGCGGGGCCTGGTTTGCCGGGGAGAGCGGGGCCTGTCCTGAAGGGCCCGACAGCTGAGCCTGTCTAGCGGGCACTTCCTCGGGGCGCGGCTGCGGCGTCCTCCTCCCACGTGTACCTCCCGCCTGTCCCCGAGCCCTAACATAGAGATACATATGAGAGGATTTTTAGTGCAAGCACCAGCAGATTCTGCAAATGCCCCCTGACAGAACAATAGCTAACACAGAACCAGAGTCAAACAGCCCAGCCCTGCAGTATAAAGAGTTGCAGTGTCCTCCCCCAGAGCTCCCCTGGTTGGTTCTGGGAGGCAGGAGGCATTGAGGAATCACAGGGTGCCATTCAACTGCCTGGGACCTGCTTATGCTGCTCATTGGCCAGCGATTATATCCATAAGAACATAAGCAGTGTCATACTGAGTCAGAGCAATGGTCCATCAAGCCCAGCATCCTGTCTCTGACAGTGGCCAATCTTGATCGCACGGGAGAAGAACCAACAGTTACAATGGACAATCCATTCCCCATTGTTCTTATTTTTTATTTATTTATTTAAAATGTATATCCCACCTCTCCTGCCCTCAGGGCAGCCCGTTCACTCCCAGCTCCTGCCAGCAAGAAGTTCATCCTGTAAGCTACTTGGTTAATAGTCATTAATGGACCTTCTTTCCAAGAACGTATCCAGGCCATTTTTAAACCCAGCTATACTACTGGCCTTGACAATGTTCTCTGGCAACAAATTCCATAAGTGAATTATGCGTTGAGTGAAAAAGTACTTCCTTTTATTAGTTTTAAATCTGCCACAGTGGCGGCTGGTGGGTTGGCCAGCGAGCCTAGGGGCAGAGCCAGGGCAATGGTAGGCAGAGCCAGGGCAGTGGTAGGCCAGTGGCATGACTTAACCCAGCAGCAAGGAGTTCCCAGGGTTAACATAGGATGGACATTACATTAGTAAATGCTGGGAACTCCTTGTTGCTGTGTGAAGCACTGCCACTGGGGGATAGACAGTCCTCTTACTGGGGTCCCATCTACTCTCTCTTTCCCACCGGGTCCAAATTAACCATAGGAGGTTACAAAAATAGATCACGTTGACCTTGCCTACCTTTATCCTAAACCCTCAAATCCTCGATTTTCATGGCATCCGTGGCCACCTGTAGTCTTCTGAATGTGCAGGCTTTGGGACAAGCCTTCCTTCTGACTTGGAGAACTTGGAGGACTGAGTGAGCTTCCTGTCCTGCGACAAGCTGAATCAGAAGAGAATGACAG
Source organism: Sphenodon punctatus (assembly GCA_003113815.1). Taxonomy (NCBI): domain Eukaryota; kingdom Metazoa; phylum Chordata; class Lepidosauria; order Sphenodontia; family Sphenodontidae; genus Sphenodon; species Sphenodon punctatus. Next base: position 2,896,211 of record QEPC01009638.1, on the reverse strand, counting down.
GGAAGAGCAAGACAGGACAGAGGAGAAGTAGGAGGGAAAGGGTTTGGTTTTGGTGCACGAGAAGAGGAAGGGGAAAAGATGGGTTCAGTGGGGGACAGGGAAAAGGGGTCTCCTTGTTGTCTGCAGCCTTTTCTTCTGTCATGCTTCTACCAACTTTCTCCTCTGTTCACAAGGAGAGCAGTTGCAGGCCTGTATAGCAACCAAACACGCCCCATCCAAACCAGCATCCCCAGTACCAACACTGTATCCCCGGCAACCCAATGCCTGTCCAAGTAAACAGGCCTTTTTAAAAAAGTTTCATCAGTTTCAGGGCTGCATTGCCACCAAACCAGGCCTATCCAGACCAGCATCCCTAGTAGATACACCCTACCCCCAACAGCCAAACACCTGTCCAAGCAAACACGCCTTTTAATTTTTTTTGGCCAGTTTCAGGGCTGCATTGCCACCAAACCAGCCCAATCAAAATTTAAACAATGCATTTCTGTTCGTCAAAACCCCAGGCAAGATGCTCAAAAGCACAGTCACAAGCAGAGGGGCCAGAAACTACTTTCCACCAGGGAGCAACAGTGAAACAGCAAAGTGACCATTTAAAAAATAAAAATAAAATAGCCACGACCAGTAGACCCACAAATTTACAAAATGGCCTCTCTATTCATGCTTGGGAGGGGAGAAGGAAAGCAGCAATGCATCATGCAAACACAGAGCAAGCAAAGCAAACCATCTTAAGGCAACAATGTTATGTGAAGTCCTTAGCACACCATAAAAGCAGCAGCGAGGATTTCCATTTGTCCCCCAAAACATGCTGCACAGCTCTGTTGCATTGTAAGAGGTAGCTTCTGCTACAACTAAACACGGAGCATTCATGCAAGGAGTAGCCATTAGTGAAATAGTCTGCCACAACATCCCACCAAACTGCAAAGGGTAGGATCATTTTAAAATGCAAGGAACATTCCAGCAAAGATTGGAAACCCTTCCATCCAAGCCCCTAGGTCCCACACCCATAAAACAGAAAGCAGCCAAAGTTTACAGCCAAGAAAGAGACTAAGAGTAGCCATGGCCAGTGGGGGCACCAGAAAATGCCCACGGCCTTTTTCACATGCTTGAGGGGTTTGGAAGAGGAGCGGGGGGAAACTAGCAGTGCCCATGCGCAAACGAACACAGAACAAGCAAAAACAAACCAGATCTTAAACCAACTGAACCATATTATGTGAAGTCTTAGCACACCACAAAAGCAGCAGCAAGAAATTCCAGATCTTAAACCAACTGAACCATATTATGTGAAGTCTTAGCACACCACAAAAGCAGCAGCGAGGAATTCCACTTGTTCCCCCAAACATGCTTCACTGTTACAGCTCTGCTGAAACCCCATTTTCCCCAGCAGCTCCCTTAACCCCCAGCCCCATTTTCATCAGTTTCTCCCAGCAAAATAACTAAAGATAACTAACTCCCTGATGGGGATGTGTCTGATGCAGGTCCAGCAGCAGCGCGGGGTAACGAAGTCACAAACAAGCCAGGCCAGCTACCAGTCTCTCTCCACCAAAATGGTGCAGATCACCAGCATGCCGAAAGAGGAAATCTCTCTTTTAATTAACCCCACCCACAGGCAGGCAGCCTGAGCCCACAAGAGCAGTTGTGTGTAGACACACACTGCCTGGGCATTTGGGTCTGCAGTCCAGGCAGCGTCTCCCACAGCAGCCCATAGGGCTCTGTGCAACACTGCCCCCACTGATGGGAAAAGCAAAGTGCTTTTCCCCATTCAGACAGCATGGGCTCTAAGCCCAGATGCCCAAATTGCTTTTGTCCCTTAAGGGACTCCTTAGAGCAGGCTCAGCAGGAGGCACTGGCTCCCACCCCTTAACTCCTGCCTGCACATGTGCCCAGGGAGGCACAACAACAACACTGAGCACTCCGCTGATGTGAAGGACTCAAAGCAAGTCTGGAGTGGGTTGCTGACTCCCCCCCCCCCCCC
>QEPC01009638.1:2863333-2887005 GCA_003113815.1 Sphenodon punctatus | reverse complement strand
GTGGTGAAGCTGAACCCCCTTCCTTATTCCCCAGCTCTGTGCCCTATGATGATAGGGGTCAAGATTCAGAGTGCGTGAGCACACGAACAGACCCAAACACTATCCTGACGGGCCTCCTTTCCTCGCAATTCGCTAACAGAGCTCCATCGTGTGCAAACGGTGTGAGTGTGTGGTGCTTCCCCCTCCCCTACCCCCTCCCACCTGACACCTATCCTTTAATCAGTTACTGATCATAGTAAGACACTACCTCCTATCCCATGACTTCTTAATTTTCTCAAGAGTCTTTTATGTGGGACCTTAGCAGATGCTTTCTGGAAATCCAGGTACACTCTATCTACTGGGTCTCCCTTGTCCACATGCTTATTGACACCCTCGAAGAATTCCAACAGATTAACGAGGTGTGACTTACCTTTGCTAAATCCGTGTTGACTCTTCCCCATTAAGCCACGTTTGTCAACATGCCCTGTCATTCTGTCCTTAATGATAGTTTCCACCATCAGGTCCTTCCTCTCCCATCACAGGCCCAGTTCAAGAGTTCAACAGTGTTCCTGGCTCCTAGATGTCTGCTCCCTCCTCTCCTTGCCACATTTCCCTAAAAAAACCCACCACCTGCTAGGCAATAATGAAATCAATAACAACTTTCATTATCGTTATTGATTTCATTATTATTTTTTGTCATTTTCGTTATTGCAATAATGATAACGACATGCACACCCCTAGTATGCAATCTATCAGTCTGTATATGGCTCTTCCTCAGCCTGGGATTAAGTCTGAAATCAATCTGAACCAATGGGGCTCTTGACTGGACACCACCCTGCAACCCGCTTCAAAGAACCTTCGAGTGAGCCTTCACGCTGCTAGCTTTATCACAGTCATGCAGAGGTAATATCTAGGCATCTATCTTAGATGCGTAGAAAATCTTCATTGCCATAATAACACAGTAACACAGATGTGACCCCACTTTGAATATTGCGTGCAGTTCGGGTCACCCCATCTCAAAAAAGATATTGTTGAAATTGAAAAGGCACAGAGAAGGGCAACAAAAATGATAAGGGGTCTGGAACGGCTCCCCTATGAAGAGAGGCTGGGTATATTGGGGCTCTTCAGCTTGGAGAAGAGATATGATAGAAGTTTATGAGTGGTGTGGAACATGTTAATAGAGAATGATTTTTTACCCTCTCAAATAGTACGACTAGCGCTAGGGGACGCTCCATGAAACTAACAGGTAGCAGATTTAAAGCAAATAAAAGAAAGTATTTTTTCACTCAACAAATAATTAAGTTGTGGAATTTGTTGCCAGAGGACGTGGTAAAGAGCAGTCGTATAACTGGGTTTAAGAAAGGATTGGTCAAGTTTCTGGAGGATCGGTCCATTAGTATCTATTTGCCAGTTAGGTTTGGGGAATGTAAACTCTTACCGTTGGCAGCTGGGAGTGAACAGCAGGGAATGGATTGCCCCGTAGTGACCTGTTGGGTACTTCAAGCAACCGAGATTGTCCACTGTCGGAGACAGGATGCTGGGCTCGATGGATCATTGGTCTGACCCAGCATGGCACTTCTTATGGTCTTATTGAATGAATGTATGCCTTTAACGTATCTTCATGAAAGGAAAGTGCTCTCATCCTTGTTTCACCAATGGAAAATGGGACTAGATAGAGACTAGACCTTTAGTTTTAAAAGTCCCATTTTCCTAGGTGCTCAGCAAGCTAGCGCACTCTAAGAGTTAGAGGGACACAATCTTTCAAGTAAAGCCACTTTTAAAACGTGGTGTAGGCTGTTAAGTCAGCTGTGAAAGCACTCCTGGAAATCTTACTTAGAATACCTTGTCCAAGGAGGAAAGCTGGCTGCAACAGGTTACACTGGGTCCTGGGGTAAGTATTGTCAGGATCCATCTCAAAGACCCAGGACCCTACGGGATCTTATCTTCTTTAATGCTCTTTATTACCCAGTGGATACGTCTTCATCAGCATACTTACATAACAGCCCATTATATACAGGTAAACGACTCCTTAACCTAGCCCAGGGAGAATTCCCCCTTTAGGCTCCCCTCCTTCCCAAGCACAATCCCTCCTGGAGCCAGGGATCCCACGTTCCCAGCCCACTCACTACCTGTGAAGTTGGGCCTGTCCTGGCCAGGCAATTCCTTCCTGCACTCAGGCACAAGCATCCTTCAGATGAGTCTTCTTACCAGGCTTCTGCCAGCCGGACGCAGTCCCTTCTGAAACCAGCTAGGGGGCAGACCACAGAACCCTCCCTATCACTCAGATCCCTGGCCCCTTTCCAGGCTGTGGAGGCTTAGACAGCTGTGAGGGCTTCGGGCGCTGTCCCCATCAAGCTCAGCACCTGTTGGTCACTTAGCACCCGCTAGCACACGGTCCCTTCAGGCAAGTGCTAAGGGCCCCGCCCGTGTTACGCCTCAGACTTACGAGGCCCCGGTTTACACGCTGATCACTGGGTTCTTTCTCCTTTGAGAGTGTCCAAACGTTGTCAGATTTGTTGGCACAGCTCAAGCCTTGCTCTGTCGGCCCTGGTTTCTGTATCCAAGTCTGTCTTTTCCAAGCGCAGCCATCACAACCCCCCTTCAAGGTTAGATGCGTCTTAATGATTAATCACTGTGTCTTCTAAGACCTTTGCCATTGCTGTTGCAGTCAAGTGCTAATTAACCTGAGCCTTCAGCTTTGGAAGCGGTACCTGACCTTGGTAATGACTCTTCGTCAGCCGGCCAGCAGAGTGGCAGGGAGTAAACTTTGTGCATTGCTCCACAAGCCAAGGGTGCAGGACAGAAGGCAGAAGAGTATCTCCTGTAATAACAGGAGTGATGGCCACTCCAGTTAGGGCTCCAATTAAAACAGATGAGCCAAGTACTCTGCTGTTGACTTATTTCCTTTGAATCCAGTGCAGCCACATCTGCTCTGTGTGTTTCTGCAGGACGCTGTACAAATGAGTCTTTGCCTTGTCTTATTGTGCTCTTGAAAATGGGTTCCCGCTGGAAAGGCATTCAAAGATGTAGAAACCGCTGGAGCCTAGGAGTCTAAGTGCCGTGGAAGTCAGCAGAGTTGCCACAACTCCTAAGAAACAATCAGAAGAGTAGATCTCAATAATACATGAAAAAGCTGTTTCCTGGAGGGAGGTGAAGGCCTTTCCTGCAGGACACCGATGCAGGGCTGAATTAAATGGAAGGGACTGTCCGTCAGCCAAAGTGCATCTCCGCAGGAAGGTATTTCCCCCCCGCCCCCATTTGCTTTGTTGGTATTTCATTGATTCAAACAGCACTTTAAGGGCACAGAGTGAGGCTGTAGGTCCACGTGTTGGAGAGACACGCCTGTGCTTCTCTGCCCAATAGTCCTGAAATGAGTACCCACAAAATGGGTATCAAAAAACCTGTCAAAACTGCCATACTTAACCTGACTTGACGACACCAGGTACTAATCAGCACCCAAGGAGTGTCCAATCGGCTGCCTGATCTATCCTTTACCATTTTTCATATCAATTTTCTGATTTCCGGTACCCATGGTTTGATTTTCTGTCCTGATTCCTATACCGATTTACCATGTTACAGAATGTTAAATTGGTAACTAGGTAACAGTAATATCTAGTATTTTGGGGTAATCGGGTGTCCAGCTCAGCATTCAGGTCCCAATCAATTATGCACCTGATAAGCTACTCGAAAATGCAGGTATTACCCACAAGGAGCAGATGTTCGCTCCCCGCTTCATTTCCACTGTTCCACGCTGGGGGCGATCTGGTACTTGCGCGTGCATGCCATGCAAGGTGTGCACATGCAAACATTGCGCTGGCGCCGCACACACAAACATTGCGCCGGCGCCGCGCAGCTGGAGCCGCACACACAAACATTGCGCCGGCGCCGCGCAGCTGGAGCCGCCTCAATGACGACAGAGACAGAAACAGGCTCTGAAGGATTTTGACTAGTATTTGGTTCCAGCTTATCTCCCCTTTATTTATTTATTTATTTATTTTGTCAATTTATATCCCACCCCTCCTGAAAACAGCTCGGAGCAGCTAACAATTTTAAAACATAAAAAATACAACCATATAAAATTTAAAACAATCATCATAATATTAACAATTAAACAGGGCTAGGCCACAATAAAACAATAAATAAGGGTAGGAGAAAATTAAAAACCCCTAACCCCCCCAGCTCCCCAAAGGCCAGGGCGAACAGCCAGGTTTTACAAACTTGCCAGAATGTTAAAAGGCTCGGGACCAGGCGAGCTTCCTCCGGCAGGGAGTTCCAAAGGCGCGGCGTGGCCCCCGAGAATGCCCTCTCCATTATGGCCCCCTGCTTAACACGGGGAACCTCCAAGAAGGCACCCCCAGCCGACCGATGGAGCCGCTCTGAGGTATGGAGGGTGAGGCAGTCCCTGAGGTACGAGGGGCCCAGACCATGAAGGGCCTTAAAGATCAATACTAATACCTTGATCCTGGCTCGGCTCGCTATCGGCAGCCAGTGCAGAGTCCAGAGCACAGGTGTTACGTGATCCCGGTGACCCGTCCCCAACAGGAGCCGGGCAGCCGCATTCTGCACTAGCTGCAGCCTCCGAACCAGGAACAAGGGCAGCCCCACGTAGAGCGCGTTGCAGTAGTCCAGCCTCGAGGTGATGAAGGCATGGACGAGGGAGGCCAGGTCCAGGCCGGAGACATATGGATGCAGCCTCCGCACCAGATACAACTGGTGGAAGGCAGCCTTCACCACCACCTCCACCTGTCACTCCAGGTGGAGATCTGCGTCCAATATCATCCCCAGACGCCGAACCTGCTGAGCTATAGGAAGGCAAACCCACCCAATCAGGGGGGCCGACACCTCCCTCGCTCTCCCCACCACCATCACCTCTGTCTTATCAGGGTTGAGCTTCAGTCTGCTCTGCCACATCCATTCCACCATGGCCACCAGACACTGGGATAGCAACGAGACAGCAGGATCTGGGTCAGTTGAAAAAGAGAGGTACAGCTGAGTATCATCAGCATATTGGTGACATCACACCCCGAACCCTCTCACGATCTTCCCCAAGGGCTGCATGTATACATTAAACAATAATGGAGACAGAATGGAACCCTGCGGAATGCCGCAGGATAAAGCGCGGGGGCAAGATGTTTCAGCTCCCAACACTACCCGCTGGTTTCTCCCTGAGAGGAATGAGCGGATCGATTCAAGAACAGTCCCGTCCAGACCCCCCAAGTCACACAGCCGTCTCAACAGCAGTCCACGGTGTCAAAAGCGGCCGAGAGATCTAGCAGGATGAGAAATGTCGACTATCCTATGTCCATCTCCTGGCGGAGATCATCGACCAAGGCCACCGACGCTGTCTCGGTGCCATACCCGGGATCGCATGGATCGCACCCATGTCTCCGCTCTGCCTCACCCCCGGGCAGGCTGTCCGCTTAAATGTGGCTCACCAGATGTGCAGGTGGAGCTGTGGTCATCTGACTACTCGGCGGACAGCCATTGAAGCTCTGCTCTTGGCCAGGGGTTGCTCTGGGCAATATCACAGAGCTGTGGGCAGCAGCCTAGAGCGGCAGCCAATCTACCCAAAGCTCTGTGGTGTGCGGGAAAGGGTCATTGCGTGGGTGGACCGTGGACTGTGGCAGTGCCAGGTCCATTTAAAATGGACGCAGGCACTACTGCAAGAGAGCAGAGGTGGGAATGCACCTCATGACTTTCTCTGGAGCTGAGCACCCCCAAGTTCCTCTAAAGAAACTCAATGTTATCATAATTATTTTTTGGATGTATTGGAGGTGGGGAGACACTGTGCGGTCACACTGTCTGCCCTTGTCTGGATTGGGTCCTTCCTAATGCTGAAGTAAGGGATCCTTTAGAATGATCCTTTAGAATGATGGAGGAGAATCTGATCGTTCTCCTCCATCGATGCCTGGCTGAGTCACCCACAAGCGGACATTTACAGCAAGTGCGTTGGTTTCTTGATGATTAAATCCTTAGACCCGGGATAGGAACAACTCCCTGCAACTGCTCTCCAGATTCAAACCCGTGACCTGACCAAGAGGAGGAAAGGATCTTTGACCTTTTGTCAGCCGTTCACATACACGCAACACCCTTCTCCCTTGCAAACTCACCTCGTGTTCCTAAATCTGCTTTTGTCTTATCCCATAACAATACATTTGCACAATTGCATTTCACTGGCCCCTCCCATAACCATTCCCTACTCTGTTGTGGGATTTCCCACAATGCAAAGCTCATGGAGGAATGCCCTTGTGATATCTAGAGCTGAAATGAGTAACGGCTGCTGTCGAGTATCCATCCGGACATTGCGGTACCTGTGGGATCTGATATTTGGTTGGATACCGGTTTGTATCTGACTTAGTATCCAGTAGTTAAATAGTTAACCAAACTGCTATTTATTTATTTATTTATTTAATACACAATTTTATTCCCTGCCCCTTCTGCAAAGCAGCTCGGGCCGGCTTACAATTTAAAACAAAAATATAAAACCTATGAAATACAAATATAAAACCACTTTAAAGGGGAAGCCATAAAGATATAACCATAAAACAAAAGCCCTCCCACCCAATCCGTCTCGCTTGCCGGAAGCCTGACGGAACAGCCAGGTCTTACAAGATCCTCTAAAAGAGGGGAGATCCGGGGCCAATCGTGCCTCCCCGGGAGGGATTCTGTAGCCTTGCTGCAGCAGCACTGGCAGGCAGAGGTAGGTGAAGGGATGGGGACCCCCCCCTCAATGATGTGGGCCTGTCCTGCATCCAGGACCTCCTCCAGCCCAGGCTAGGCATGGGAATCCCTCCTCCCAGGCCCAGAAAAGGGCCATGTGTGACTGCACATGTCGCACATGCCTAGGGCCGGCCCTGGCTGTAACAGGGAGCCTGGGGAAGCTCCTGGGTCCTTAAGAGATAGCGCTGACACTTGGGTGCAGGCTCTCCTACTGGCCGTAGGATAGCACATGGGTTGGTGCCACAGGGCTGGTGTTATGTTGGATAGAGGACCACCCCTACATCCAATCAGCTAGCTTGGCCTCTTAGGCTCCTGGGAGTTATAATGAGACAGTTTAGTCTGGCCAAGGAAGCCGACAAGGAAGGAGCTCTGGTGAGAGCTCCTCACCTCACCCCACCCAGCCCAACAGGTCAGCCCTTCAGCCTTGGAACCAGGGCAAGGGCCCAACCTCCAGCAGCAAGGAGCTGCAACTGGCAGGAGATGCCTGGAGGATTCCCACAGCGCTGGACTACTAGGTGGGAGTGTTATTGTGCTTGGCCCAGAGGGCATTAAGGCAGCTGGAAACCCCCTCTCAGGCACTACCAGTGGAGTAGGCTGGCTTATAGGGGAGGTTGGAGACCAGAACCATTACCCCACCTACAAGTGCTTGGTGAGTAAACAGGCAGCCCATGGGTACTTACTGCAGGCAGGATCAGACCCCTGTAGAACAACAAATTGAAAACTAGGGATTAACGATCGGTACCATAGTGGAACTGCATGAGCCCTAGCACCTTCTATAGCCTGGATTAAGTATACTCAGCTACAGATGCCATCTTCAAACTCCTTACTCCAGAGTAGGAGTAGTATTTATTTATTTATTTATTTATTTACTTATTAACATTTATATCCCGCCCTTCCCCGAAGGCACAGGGCGGCTTACAAAAGAAATAAAATCCAATTTAAAACACCCCCCCCCCCCCAAACCCACTCCAACAACTTTCCACCTAATCCCTCTCCCTATCCCCACCCACCAAATGCTTTAACAAAAATAAAAGTTTTGCACCACCTCCGAAAGAAGCTCAGGTCTGGACTCAGGCAAACCTCCAGGGGGAGGGAGTTCCATAACACTGGAGCAGCCACCGAGAACTACTAATACTAATACTACCAACTAGGGGTGGGACACCGGGCAGAATACCGGATTTACCGGTATCGGATCTCCCCAGTATCAGTGTACCGTTTTTTTAACATTGGCCGCTTTACCGTTTTTTTTACATTGCGGCCATTTATTTCAATGACTGTGATGTAAAAAAAACCGGTAAAGCATCCAATGTTAAAAAAACGGTATGCCGATACCGGTGATTATCGGATTAATCCAATACCGATAGTCCCACCCCTACTACCAACCCACTCTACTACTACTACTACTACTACTACTACTAGCAAATAAAATGGACGAACGCGGTTTGGATGTTTGGAGTTCAGACCGAACTCGGTCTGTTTGGACGTCCAAACCAAACTCTCAAACAACCGAACAGTTCAGTCGTGTTCGGACGAGTTTGGATGAGTTCGGAGTCTTTCCAGGGCCAAAAATTAGGTTTCGGTTTCTGTTCGGTTTCAGTTTTGCTATTTTTGAATGTTCAGCCAAACCGAACTTGGCTGAACCGAACCATCGAACCCAAACTCAGGTTTCGAACCGAACGACCGAACATCTGAACCGCGTTCTGTTCGCCTGTCCCTAGTAAATAATAACAATACTAAAAATAAATAACTTTTTATTTTTATAGTGCCCCACCACCAAATGGAGCTCAGAGAACTGCACTACATATTTAACATCCAACTTATAAAATCTGTTTAAAATATAAATCTATATAAAACAATTTTAAAAGGGGAAGATAGTAGGGAAGGACAACACACATTGGGTGTTTTTACACACACATTTCTCCTGGATGTTTGCTGTTACATCCTGAACTTTCTGTGTGTCTAAATCACTCACCCAGATCTTAAAAATCAGGATCTTAGAACTTCTGCATAGAACTTCTCCCAGAACTTTTGTGTGTAAAAGTTCTCCTGGTAAACTGCTTTGCTCCAGGCAGCTGTGGTCATTTGGTTTCCATGGCAGCCCCTCACATCTACAGCTGCAGCTACTTTAGGCTGCCTCAGGGCAGCATGTGTGTGTGAAAAATGAATCTGGAACTTACTTGTGGACCCAGAAGACTAAAGACCAGCACTTTAAGGTGTGTGTAAAAATGCCCATTAAAGGGAACTAGCAGTGGATCCTATAAGCACCTGGAGAATAAATAAGTCCTTAGGTACTTTTTAAAGGTGAGGAAAGATGAACTAATATGAACATCTGGAGGGACCAAGTTCCACATTGTGAAGCCGATCACAGCAAAAGCCCGATTGACCACAGACTTAAAACATGATGGCAGGATTCCCAAGCAGCGGGTGGTTTCTGAGTGGAGATAACCATCAGCCTGAGGCTCCAGGAGCAAGTCTCAAATATAACCAGGGCTTGTACCATTCAGGGCCCTGAAAAGTAGACCCACTAGAGTTGATGGGATTGCTTTAGAGTAAGTGGTTTGTGAATTGCGTCCAAAGTCATTAAGATGATAACTTTTCTATTGGACCAATGTCTGTTGCTCTCCCCACCCCATCCTCCTAATGCTTAGAGTCAATGAACAAACTTGAAGTGACAACATGTGGGTGTGAAACTTTGGTGAAAAATATGCACTCGCAGAGCTTCAAATATGGAGAACTTCAACCTATGGTGGGTGCCTACAGCGAATTAGGAGAGGTTCCTCAGAATATTGTCCCCAGGAATAGACTCAAAATAACACATATGTAATGTGTAGGACTGGAATGCAGTCTCTGAAGGGGAAGTTCTTTTTTCTTAGGTATTAAAAATTAATGACAGTCTCATTTTGCGTTTTCCAATGTGTGAATCCGTATGTGTCCATCAACTATTCTGATCTTAGGAGGTGGCACATACCACAATTTTACAAGAGCTTCGGCTTCCCAGGATCCAACACATCCCTGAATCCTGGAGAAAGTTCAAATTAGGTCTGCATGTTAAACTTCCAAGATGTAACTCATCTAGACAGCGAGGTCTGGCTTTGCCCATTACACAATCATGAAGTTTAGAGATGGCTTTTGGCTGGGGCTCAACTCCTCTGAAAAGACTTTGTGATGGACGCCACTGCCGACACACAAAAAGCCATGAATGTTTCCTATCTGCAGCCAAGCCGGTCCTACTAATTGCCGTTACGTGCCTTTATGACTGCATAATCCAAGCCCCTTTAAAGATGATTTTCCACAAAAATACATTGGTTGCATCTCGTGGGTTTTGTCAGTTGAATTTCTCTCATTTGTCAGGCCTGTGCATATGTTCATTATAAGCTATTTACACTGTGAAATTGGATGCTCAAGCAGATGGGGTTTCTTAGGAGGCCGCTCTCTGCAGAAATGGGTGCCTTTACATCTCTTTAACAGCTTGACACGAACTGCTGTCACTGGGCATTAAGGCAGCTGCATTATTACCTGTCATTAATAGCCTTGGCTGTTGTGCCATTATAATTGCCGACCCTAGGCTGGTCCACTGCTGGGAGCTTGCCTCTCTGCGAGAAATGTAATGAATTCCATTAAGAATGAATATTAATGTAACAGTACAAAATCCTGCTTCAGTTTGACACCAAAATTAAATAATATTTCCCCCTTAGTTTTTCGTTTTAAAAAAATCAATTGCTATTGACGTCAACCTCAATATAAACTGAGGCGTTTATAGCCCCCTACTTTCAAGATGTGTCATTCGTAAAAATGTGTAACGTTCATGGCATAACTCAGAAATTCAAAACCTTTTTGGACCAACAAATGACTGTCTGACTATTGTCTACCTGAGACAGCCTCACAATTGTCAGCTGGTTCTCTACCTGAGAGCCAGTGTAACCTAGTAGGCAAGGTGTTTGGTCTTAGACCTGGGAAATTACGGTTCAAAAAAATCCTGTTTTCAGCATGAGCTCTGTCGGTGGCCTTGGGGAAAGTTATTCTCTCTCAGCCTCAGTTTCTCATCTATAAAATGGGAATAATAATGGTGTTACTGAGAAATGGAAAGGATAAGAAGACTCTTGGCTTAATGTCAGATGTTCTGTAGACCAGTGGCAGTAAGAGCTGAGATGAGTAAAAAAAAGGGGATTCTCACAAAACTTCGAGTACCTGAATCGACCCCAAAATTTGGGGTACTAATTGGTATCCGATGTTTCAGAAAACCAACTTCCAGTCCCAGTATATCGACTTCTGGTCCCATTCTTTGGATTTCGGCCCCATTTTTCTCCTACCCTTTGCTTCCAAACTCCTGGAGCCGGCTGTCTACATGTGCTGGCTTGATTTCCTCTCTTCAAATTCCTCTCTTGACCTGCTTCAATTGGGCTTCCACCCTCTCCATTCGACGGAGACAGTCTTTGCCAAAACCACCAATGACCATCTCTTAGCTCACGTCTAAGGGCCTCTACTCCATTCTTGTCCTCCTTGAACTCTTTGCCATGTCGACTATGGCCTCCTCCTGGATTTGCTATGCTCCCTTGGTTTCTGGGGCTCTGTTCTCGACCGGTTCTCTTCGTATCTCTCGAACCTCTCCTTCATCTCTTGCTGGTACCTCCTCTACGTTGCTTCCCCTGTCTGTGGGAACTCCCCAAGGCTCTGTCCTGGGGTCCCTTCTCTTCTCCCTACACTCCTTCTCTGGGTAAACTTATTGAATCCCACGGCATCCAGTATCACCTGTAAGAAAGACAAAGTGGTTTGAATGATATCTTTTATTGGACCAACTGTTGGTGGAACTAAGCAAGCTTTCAGGCCACAGTATCACTTGTATGCTGATGACACACAACTCTATTTCTCCACTTCTGCACTCCTTTCTTCCCCCATCCAGTCTCGCTGCCAACTCAAGCTTAATATGGCATAGACTGAACTTCTCATTTTCTCCTAAACCATTTTTCTCCCTCTTCCCTCTCCATTTCCATTGAGAGTGTCACCAACCAGCTGGTCCCTCAGGCCCATAGCCTGGGATTCATCTTTGACTTCTCTCTCTCCTCTACACCTCCAATCCAGGCTGTTGTTAAATCCTGTTGCTTCACTCTGCATATTATTGCTAAAATTTGGCCCAGCCTTACTGTTGCCACCAAAAACCCTAGTCCATACTCTAGTCATCTCTCACCTTGACTACTGTAACTTCCTCCTTACTGGTCTTCCTGCTCTGATCTCATGCCTCCTCATCTCCGTTCAATGCTCCGCTGCCAAAGACATCCACCTCGCCAGTCACTTTGACCATGTACAGCCCTTCCTCTCTGCCCTGCACTGGCTCCCTCTACGGGAACACATTCAACTCAAGCTGCTGACCTTCAAGGCTCTTCATGGCCTTGCTCCCCCGTATCTATCTGCTCTTGTATCCCGCCACACTCCTGCCCGGGAGCTTTGCTCCTCCTCTGCCCCTACCCTCATCTGCTTGTGACTCCCTTGCTCCTCTAAATGCCTTTCCCCCTTCTCTCTTGTCTCTCTTAGACTGTAAGCCCTCTATTGATTGTACAGTGCCAGGTACACTGCTGGTGCTAAATAAAATAATAATTAATTCATAATAAACAGGAACTTAATGATTATAATTTCTACAGGATTAAGAGTGTTTGACAATCCTATTCTTGTTCACCCTCAGAACAAACCTGCGTGGTAGGTCCCATTATTCCCATTTTACAGATGGAGACTAGAGGTTGAGAGAGAGCCACTTGCCCAGGGCTACCCAGTGACCTCAGGGCTTAGACAGGATTTGAATCTTGGTTTCTCAAGTCTAAGATGTTACCCACTAGACTACGCTGGCTTGACTCTGAGGGTAGTTGGGCACTGGAAGAAGTTGCTGAGGGAAGCCGTGGCATCTCCTTCACTGGAGACTTTTAAGGAGTCTAGTTAAATTTCCATCAGAGGTGGTTGACCTCTAGTGAATCCTGCCTTAGAGCTGTGGATTGGTCTTGATGATTCTGAAGATCTTTTCCACCCCTAGGATTCTAGACAGCTTCAGAAACTATTTGAATTGAAAAAGAAAAATAAGTCTTAATTAAATAAATAAATATATATATAAATAAAACATTTGGAATGTTTTAAAGAGATTTCTTGCCAAAGTTCAGGAAACATCAGGTCACACCGAGAACTAGCCGGCAGCTAAAATAGATGCTGGCAACGCTAGTCTTCTGTGTGACCTGATGTTTCCTGAACTTTGGCAAGAAATCTCTTTAAAACATCCCAAATGTTTATGTTTGAAAAGCTGCTGCTCTGCGTAACAGCATTAGCACTTTCCATAAATGTTTTATGTCTAATGTGAGCAACGTCTATAAGATGTTATGGTGGAAGTGAATTTATAATAGTCTTGCTGATGACAGAATGGCTCTGAAGGGCCATTATGGCATTTGTACGTAGAGCAGAGCATAGGCGCGCACCAAGCAAGCCATACCACGGCTGAAATGGAAAAAGCGGAATAAATGAACAACAAACCCATTAAAAATAACAGCCAAGACCTAAGGAAGCCATTGGAGGAAGGGTATTGAGTCTAGAGCTAATTACTGCTGAAGCCATTTCATTCTCCCTGGGTCCTGTAGCAGATGTGGGTGTTGGAAGCTGATAACTGCAGCATTTTTGGTAGGTTTGCAGCAGAAACGAAGCTTTCGGGAAGGAGGAGATTGTGAGAAAGGGAGGCACTTGGCAAACAAATACGACTGGAAAATCATTCCTCCAAAATTGTGGAATGTAAATAGTGCCATTGGTGTTATTATTATTATTATTATTATTATGCATCTGAACAGTTTGACCATATGTTTAACAGAGTTGTGCAATTCATGTCATTTGAATTAGTTACAAAAACGAATGAAGCCCCATTTATTTTTGTGACTATTTATTTATATATATGGAAATTTCTAACCCGCTCCCTCCTGCCTTTGGCAGCTTGGGAAGCTTACAATAAAAACACAAAAACAATACACTATAAAATAGAATACAAAAGGTAGATCTAAAAGGTCTTCAAAATCAAAACAAAACTAAAAAACAATCCCCATCTCAACCTCCCTCCCGCTACCCATCTCCCCCGCCAAACACCTGGTGAAAAAGCCAGGTCTTGCAATGGTGGTGCCTGAAAAAGGGAAGATCTGGGGCAAATGGATACTCACCGAGAGGGAGTTCCACAGCCGTGGTGTCACCATCGAGAATGCCCCTTCCAACATTGCCCCCGCCAAACACGGGGGACCTCAAGAAGGGCACCCCCAGTGGACGGTAGAGGCTAATTCAGGACCCGGGGAGTGAGACGATCCTGCAGATAGGCAGGGCCGAGTCCATTTAGGACTTTATAGGGAAGAACCAACACTTTGAATTGGGCCCAGAAGACTATAGGCAGCCGGTGCAGAGAACGAAGCACAGGTGTTATATGCTCCCGGGGTCCCGTCCCTATAAGGAGACGGGCCACCACATTCTGCACCTGCTTCAGCCTCTGAACTGTCACCAAGGGTAGCCCCACGAAGAGTCCAGTCTTGAGGTGACGAAGGCATGGACAATGGTGGCCAGGTTGGAGTCTGAGATGAACGGCCGAAGTCGCTGTACCAGATGTAACTGCTCACCACAGCTGCCACCTGGACATTCAGGAAGAGCTGCAAATCTAGGAGCACCCGCAGACTACAAGTCTGTGTGACCAGGGAGGGATGAACCCCATCAATGATGAGGCCTTCCACCCCCTCGGCCCTCCTCACCAGAATCACCTCTGTCTTGTCGGGGTTCAGCTTCAGACGGCTCCTCCTCATTCAATACCCCACAGCCACCAAACACCAGCTAAGCAATGAGACTGCCGGGCCTGGGTCAGCTGAAAACGAGAGGTTGAGTTGGGTGTCATCAGCGTATGCTGATGTGCGAAATGGTCACTGGACCATTCAGTGCGTGCGCTCCCTTTCCCAAAATGGGAGTGAACATCAGGGAATGGATCACTCCATTATGACCAGCTCCCATCAGCCAGACTGCGTACCCTGACCTATGACCATTTATGGAGCTATCCTCCAAAAACTTAGGCCATCCTTTGTAAAATCTACCTGTGCTACTGGCCTTGACTACATCCTCAAACAACAAGTCCCACAAGTCAATTGTGCACTGAGTAAAAAAGTACTTCATGTTATTTAATAAATAATAATAATAATAATCTTTATATAGCGCCTCCCTGCGATAGCACTCGGAGCGCTTTACCCATAACAATTGACCCCAACTTTTAATCCTCACCACAACCCTGTGAGGTAGGTCAAGCTGAGAGAATATTTGACTGGCCCAAGGTGGCCCAGTGAGTTTCTAACTAAGGCAAGACCAGAACTAGGGTCTCCCCCCTGCCTCCTTGTCCAAGTATTGCACATTTGGCCATTACAAGTTGGTTTCACAGTGTCCCCTAGTTTTAGTATTATCAGAAAAGGTAAATAAATAGCCATCACGCCTTCCTCACAACTCTTTCCCAAACTCGTATTTTTCTTGACTCTGCGCCCTACCCAAGCCCTGCCAATTCCTCAGACAATGCTTCTGTTTTGGCGTCAAAATCCTGTGGACTGTATCAATGAAACATGAATGGGATATAGAATTTTAGGTCATGGAGGTTGCCATTTCTCCATATTTTTTGGTGCGCTCCAGTGGACATTTTCAAAAAACCAACATGGGTCAAAATAAAGGTTCTCCACCCCTGATTTAGACAATAAGCCATTTACTGTGTTTGTGCCCCACCCAGCACAATGGGGACCTCATCCCAGATGGGACTTGTCTTGCAGTACAAATAATAATCACAAAGAGGCGCTAGAGAGCAGAGCTCTGGAAGGAACCAATCCTATAAATACCTTGACTTAGCAGAGCAGGTAAGTGTGGGGTAACGTTTCTGGAGACTCCCCGACATTGGAATGCAGCTGCTCTCTGATTAATAATCACATTGCAAAATTTTATGTTTTCTGAAGGCGATTTTAATTACCTTGCTTTGCGAACAATTTTTAAAACCTAACATACTTGACTGGAGGAGACAGTTAAATGCAGAGATACTGTAAGAGGAAGCAGAGCCATCTGCATTTAGACATATTTACACCAGGACTGAAATCTAATTAAGTCCTTTTAAGGGATAAGATATTAAGGTGCGAAGTTTATTGAACACTTGGTTAGCTCTTGAATTACTTTGTTGATTTTTGTGAGCTGATAGAATTCCCTTCCACAGGGGGATCGATTGTCAGATTTAGAGGGAAACAGAATATAACATTTAAAATCCTAGAATGGCAAAAGTTAAGTAATTTCAGTGAAGTGATTTCATTAGCGTAATCATTACCACTAACTTTCCAAACCCATAAACATGACTCTGAGCTCAGCCGTAGCATTTTTTGGCCTGGTTGAGCTGTTTTTGCATCTGTCATTAAAATGAGGGTTTTCCCACTTAGCCTGGAGATGGCAAAACAAAAGTTGTGATTGGCGAGTTGGTTTTGTTTTTTGTTTTAAAGTGTCAGCATTGTGGTTAATATTAGTTGTTTTTTTTGTTTTTTTAAAAAGATTGTCTTTGGATGAAAACAGACACAGGGCCTTTGTGGCCTGCTGTGGTCTTTCCAGCACTCACCGTGTGTGGTTGTTCCGCTGGGCTTTTGGTGGGGGAGAAGCGTAGTGGGAGGGTTGGGTTGGAGTGTTATGAAGGGGCTGCCCCCATGGACCAACATGTCTGCTTTGCCCCACCCCCCTACTGTGGGGTGGATGTCACGGAGGAACATAGGGTCACACACGTGTAACACGGGCCTACATGTAGACTACAAGTCTGGTAAATATGTAAAGCAAAAGGTTCAACATGTATGTAATGTTACAACTGAGAACTGTAAAATCCAAATCACAGCTGTGACACGTCACCAACCTCTAGGAAATGGAAAGACAGTTTTGTTGATTGCCCAGACAGAGGGGCCAGACAAGGTGGCCAGAGACATTTATATGCTAATGCAGGCAGCCATTGCCTACGTGCAGAAACAGAGGAAGCTGATAACGATAATGGGAATTGTAGTTTCCTCCTGGGGGATATAAGGAGTTGTACCCCAGAGGGGGCAGGAACTATCAGGAACTCACTCACCATCTTGCAGCCAGTCAGGCTGGAGACCATGAACTGAAGGAGATGATTTTGTTTTCGACCAACTAAGTCTGGAGACCCAGTCGCTTACACCAAAGGACTGAGAGAAACTTATGGACCTTTATAGGGTAAGATACTGATTTAGGAACTCAAACAGTATAGATCAGGAATGCGTTATATTTACCTTTGATTTCTAGTAACCACTCTGTATCAACTATCTTGCTTATGAAATCAATAAACTGACTTCTTATCTTTATGAAGAAGTGTCTGTGTCTAACAATGGAACACAAGTGAGCAACAAGAGTTCTCAAGCTCTTGCGAACCCAGAGAGTAAAGAGTCTGTAAATGGGAAGGATCGGGCCCTTGGGTGACAAAGGGGTTGTCCCTGCGGCAGGCTTGAATCGGCCAGAGAGAGAAACTGATTCAAGCGGGCTGTACGCGAGGGAAACTGAGTCACTCAAACCCGGTAAAGTGGGGGTGCAGACCCACCAACCCGTGACAGTGGGGGCTGGCATGGCCAGGTGCCATGGCTAGGGCTGGAATGGGGGTGGCCGCCTGTACGTCTGTAGCGCCCCCCCTACCCTAGTCGTGGAAGCAGTGAGATAGCTCTACCAGCAGCTGGCATGTTTGTTTACTGTCGCCTGCCAACTCAGAGAGTGGCGGACACAGTTTCCTACCCTAGATTGGGTCGGAGAGTCTGCACCTCTGCAGGACTCCGTTTTCTCCTCTGAGTTGCTGATGTATATAACCTGCCAGACATTGTGAGTTAGTTATTGCCCTTCAAGTCCAGTCCTGAGAGGAGGTATGAGCTGGCGGTGATCCACTACATTATTATGCTGAGACACACACAGGGTATTTTTAGAAGCACCTGGAGCTGGTCACCCCCAGAGCTGCTCTGGGGGTGGCCGGTCCTGCGTCCCCCAAGTCCAGCTCCTCATGGGTTGGGGTTACACAGACCCGGAAGCTGATACAGACCATCCGCACCAGGATCCCCTCTATGGTGTTGCCCGGAGCAACTGCCAGATGGACAGCAGCTCCAGCTCCACCTCAGGCTGATGCCCCAGGTTTGGCTGGTCCACTCCGCTGGTGGTGCTCTGGGATGTTCTGGAGCACTAGAAGTGGGGTTGGAGTGGAGCAGGCTGCCTCTGCTCCACCTGCACATCTGGAGGGCCACCTTTAGATGAATGGGTCACCCGGGGGTGAGGCGGAGCAGAGGCAGAGCTGCTGTCCATCTGTTTACACCCATAGTGTCTGAAGAAGAACAGGCAAGGACTGTCCTGAGGTCATAAAGAGGGGACAAAATATCTCCAGTCCCTAGAAAATGATACATCTTGTTCCTGGTGGCATACCGCCATAGTCTGGGTGCAGGATATTTCAGACTGGATAGAGCTACATTTTGGGAAGAAGGGAACAGCCATGGCCAGGCCAAGTAGGCTAAGCAAGATCATGACCACAGAGTGCTGAAAACTGTGACTGTCATGCAAACAAAAATTCATAACAACACCTAATGTGTCTAATGGCAGTTCCTCGCTACCTTCTTGGGGGCAGCCCTTCAGATATTTAAAGGCTGCTATATCTGAAGGGCTGCTACCAAGAGGATGGCATGGAACTGTTCCTTGTGGCTGCAGAAATAATGAGCTCAAGTTACGGGATGGGAGATTTTGATTAAATATCAGGAAAAGCTTCTTAAAAACTGCAAGAGCTGTGCGGTAACAGAACAAGTTGGCTAGAGAGGTTGTTAGTGGAACAGAAACAGGTACCCGAATTTGGTACCCATGGGTAATACACAATTTTTTTGGTACCATTTTGGGTATCCAAATCAGTACCTGAATACCGTTTGAGTACTCAAAAAATTGAAATTTCGGTTACTGATTTTTCGAGTGCCTGCAAATCACCCCCAAAATTGAAACAATACCCCCCAAATTCCCCAAATCTGGGACCTACTCAGTATTTTGGTATACTGGTTGTCAGTATTTTGGTATTTCAGTATACTGGTTGTTGGTGTTTTGGGTACCCAATTGAAAATCAGTTTGGGTGCCGAAAAGTACTTGAAACTTTGTTTGATTTGGTTACTGAAAATTCAGTGGATATACCCATTCTTGTGGGTACTCGTTTCATCTCTAGTTGTAGGCTCTCTGTTGCGGGAGGCTGGACGGCCGTCTGTCGGGGATATTGTAGCTGTCGTATCCTGCCTCCAAGCAGGGGGCTGGAATAGATGGTCCGCAGTATCCCTTCCAAATCTAGGATTTTGTGTCCCCTTGTAGTAGGCCATTCTAGATCATGGCCCTGTTTAATTTTATGACACTTGTCAATAGAAAATGGTATAATTACTTTTCAGCTAGTACTTGCTACTGAGGCCTATTGCTATTTTGTGTACCTTTATACCCCCCCAAATGCTTGAAGGACTCCAGCAGCATTGTATGTCTGCTTTGTTTCTCCATGCATGAAATAACATGCAGTCCATGTCATCTAGTGTGCAGGGGGGAGGAAGGAGGGGATGTTGTGCAGATGGGGGAGATAGGGGTGCAGAGAGAGGAGGTACCCCTACTTTCCAAAGATCACACAGGAAGTCGGTGGCGGAGCTGAAAGTAGAACTGAAGTCTTGTGCTTTAGGTTTTTCCCCAAGGTTTCCAGGAGTCTAATGCGGGCTCTAGATGGTCCTATTTGAGCATGTCACATGATGCTGATCTGGTGACAGTGTCTGCTGATCAACCCTCATTGAAGATGAATTCTAACTAAGCAGACAATGTGCCTCCAGGATCAGAAGCTCTTTGAGTAGATTTCTGCTTATTAAACAGTCTTTCCCCCTTCTCCCTTGCTGCGCCCCCATGCCTGAAGCCCCCTCCTCGAGTACATTCACTCTGCCCCTTCCACCCAACCTTCACATCCCTCCTAAAAACCTCTCTCTTCCACCAGGCATTTGTTCCCAAACATCTCCAAAATGACTGCTCCATTAGGCCTCTTCTTCTGCTACACGGGCACCTGCAGCTTCTCAGCATCACGACTGTATCACTCTCTCTCCCTATGAGCCCCTCTCCGCCCATTGTCCATTCTAGATTGTACGCCCCTCGGGGCAGGAACCTGACTATTCACCATCAAGCACATTTCTGGTCCTACAAGGCTGGAAGACTGGAGTTTGACTTGAGGGGTCAAAAGACAAGATGCCCATGCAAGGGAGGTGGGGGTGGCAGGAAAGGGAAATCTTTCTATCCAAGAGGACTATAGTCCAATGAAGGTAGTCCCAGACTCACCTGTTCCACTCAGGCTTAGCAGGTTAAGGCCTGGGCTACAGCCAATCGCTGGTGTAGCTCCTAAAGGTTACACTGGTGCAGGTAGGAATGCACTTGATCAATCCGACCCGGCTTCTAGACCACACATGCCATCCGCGTGCATCGCTTTACATTGCTGTTCCCCCTGTCACTAACACACAGACACACCCCCGCCTGGTGACGGCTTTAGGACTTCTTCTTCCATTTTGGAAATGCCAACTAAGTCTTGCTTCACTCCAGCAATTTTGAATAGTTTCCTCTCATAAATGTCAGGCCTTTTGCTTCGATGTTTCAGTTCCAAAGTGACTCAGGATAGAAAATAGATTTTGAAATATCAGAATTCCCTGGGGATGCTAACTCAGGTTCTTGGCATCATTAAATGTAAACTCAGCTTAGTGCTTAGAAATTATTCTTCTTCTTTCCTATTCAGTAGGTAAATGAAGATTCAGGGCTCAGCAATAGGTAGAAAATGATCTGAGAAACAGACCATGCGGTAAGCTCTGTGGTTCTAGAGATCGTGTTAAAAGAGAGACAAGTGATTCTGCATGTTCCTTTTTATTCCCTCAGGTTTACCCTTATCCTTGCCATATGGACCTGCCTGCTGTCATTCTCATCGTAACCAAGCCAAGTACGTGCACTTGAGACCTCGCATCTTCATGAATGTTAGACCCCTTGTCTCTCCCTCTGTTCCCCTTCCTAAGTCTCTCCCCCAGCTCCTGTCACTCAGATTGTAAGCCCTAGGGGCAGGGACCGTGTCTATTTTATTACTTTGTAAAGTGCCAGGTACACTGCTGGCGCTATATAAATGTTTGTTAATAATAATAATAATCATCTGAACTACGTTTCCTCCATGGCTTGCTGTTCCCAGCAATATAGAAGGAGAAGTCCAAGCCCATCCCAGTGAATGCGTGAATTTCTGAGTTGGCTAGAGACTAGTGTTAATGAGCTGAGGTCCACTTCTCGTGGATTTATGAAGCTCTGTGCTTATGCCCCTAGCAGAAAATACCAAATGGAAATGCTTGAAAACAAGAAATGAGAATGTTGCTAGACAAATTTTGGCGACAATGTGCTCACGCTGGAGAGGAGCCAGCGAAATTCAGGTACCCAAGGATGGTATCGTCTGTTCGCAAATCTGCCCTCGTAGAGTGGGAAGGCATTGTTACACTCTTTGCTGCACTGTTATTCATCTAATTATGTTTACCTGCTAGACGGGAGGAATGTGTCGACCAACACACCAAACCTATTGCCTTGTAGACAGCGAAAGCACCATCAACAATAAGCTATAAGCTAATGTCTGAACAGTGAAAACAATCAAGAGGAAGGTGTAAAGAAACCCTACAGATGGACTCGGAGCAATTAGGGGAAGGGAACCTAGTCTCGTGTGTGAACTTATGTCCAAGGAAAGACTGGAGACACATGCTCCTGTCTCCTCTGTTAATTAGGATGAGCTAACGACAGTCCTTGCTTGTGCTGGGGGTGGAAGACAATGGGTTTGCATTGATCGATGCCAGTGCTCCATTATGGCCTGCGTACATCAGGCTTACACACTTTTCAGTGTGAGAAAAGTCTTCCGCAGGGATGGGGAACCTCAGGCCCGGGGGCCAAATGTGGCCCTTGTCTAGTTTTTATGGGGCCCCTTTCCAGCGCCTGGCTCTGACCCCTGAATCCAGTTCCCACCCCAAGCACTGACAGACTGAACTCAAGGTCAGGGAGCAGAGATGAGGGCGGGAACACACGGACAGAGGAGAGATCCATGGGGAAGATCCAGGATTTGGCCCCTCCTTTTCGTGCACCCATAAGCACCCCCAACAAACAACTTCTATGCAGCCCTCAGCGTTTGCACTAATTGTCAAAGAGGAGCCTGGGAGGGATGAGGTTTCCCTGGCACTCTGCGAGGGTGGCTGTTTGCCAGCAGAGATCCGGCGCTAGGCTGGGAGTCAGGAGAACCTGCTTTGCCAGGTGACTTTGGCCAAGGCATTTCTCCTCTCTGTGGAATAGCTGGAGGGGTGTTCTCCTCTCTTTGTCAAGGACACTGAGTTCTGCGGGCTTTGCTGCCGGCGTCTTACAAGCCCCGGGGCCAGTCCCTTAGCCACCGCCCTCAAACTGCTTCTTCCACTGAAATCAGAAAGTGGGACGAGGATGGCGACCGGTGCTGTGTGGCTTGGTTTCCCATATGGAAAATGGGGACAGACTACGCTCTATGTGGGGCTGCCCTTGAGACCCATTGGGGGGGGCTGCAGCTGGTGAGGGATTTGACGACCCGCTTTTTGGTGGAGGTGGGTCACAAGGAGCACATTCCCCTGGTGCTCAGCGCTCTTCCCTGACTTCCAATAGCATCCCAGACACGACACAAGGGGCGGCTTTTGACATTTATTTATTTATTTACAGGACTTGTATCCCGCTCTTTCCCGCCACCGGCGGCCCAGAGGACCTAACAATAATACATATAAATATAATAAAACAATTCAACTATAAAATGGATCAGTCAGATAACACCCCAACAGGGCCGGCCCTAGGGTTTGTGGAGCCATGTGCAAAGTCTTGGTGAGGGGCCTAATTTGCATAATTAGGCCCCACCCATTTATGCAAATACACAACTTTGCACATTTTGCATAAATGTCCACCATATCTACACACCTGCCTTGGGCCCTTTTTAGTCCCAGCACTTTTTACCCCTTAGCTTCCCACACAGAGCACCCCCTTGCCACTTGTCTCACCGATCCATCCACCCCCTTGTTTAAACCACCCCCAACATGCCAAATTACCCCCTCATCTAGCCCCCACTCCCAGTTTCCCCTCCTGCCAATACAGGGAGCGAACAGGAGGAGATGGAGGGCAGGGCATTGTTGATTTTTTGCAAGAATTTGGCAGTAATCATTAAAACAAATGAAAATAATCAAGCAGAAGTGTTCATATATAGTAATAACGGAACAAACGTCTTTTTCAACAGGACATTTAGGAGACAGGTGGGACTTATGTACGTTTATAGTTAGTCCCAGCTTTACACATAGATCTAGAGTGAAGCGAAGGTTGGCATTTAAGGTGTCTGGGGTATTAGTAACCAGTCATTTAGGTAGGGGGGAATGGCAATGTCCTGCTTACGGAGGAAAGCTATGACTGGGGCCATAACCTTAGTAAAGACCCTAGGGGCCGAGGAGAGTCGAAATGGCAATGAACAAAACTGAAAATGCATGGAGTCATGGGTGAAACGGAAGAATCTTCTACAGGAGGTATGCAATCTAACATGAAAATAAGCATCTTTTACACCAATAACTGCATACCATTGACCCTGCTTCAGGTGGGTTCTTAAATGGTCCATCCCAAATTGTTCCTAAATTAAATCTGGTGCTGGATAGTGATTTGAAACAATCTACTAAAAGATCATATGATTCCAAATGGAGGAGATTCTTTTGTTGGTTCTCTGGGAGATCCATCTCAGTAGATCAGGTAACCGCGCCACTAGTCCTTCAATACTTGTTGGACCTGGCTGAGAAGGGCCTTGCGCACTCTTCTATAAGAGTGCATCTCTCAGCAATAGCCCAGCGTGTTGCCCTCCCAAATTCCCAATCCCTTTTTGGTCACCCTCTGGTAAAAAA